>JAVSCE010006423.1:0-13355 GCA_032199065.1 Smutsia gigantea
CTGCAGAAGCAGAGGTTCATATATGGGTGTTTGTTACATTTTCCTCTATATTTTTAAATTAGCATAATAGCCCAAATGTTCATCAACTGATGAATAACTAAACAACATGTGGTCTATCCATATAATGGAACATCATTCAGCCACAAAAAGGAATGAAGTACTGATACACGTTGCTACAACATGAATGAACCTTGAAAACGTGATGCTGAGTGAAAGAAGCCAAGCACAGGTCACATATTGTTTGCCAGGAGATAGAGGCGAGAGGTTTGGGGGGAAATGGGGAATGACTACTAATAGGTGCTAGGTTTCTTTGGGTGGGGGGTGGGTGACACAAATGTTCTTAAATCAGTTGTGCTGATGGTTGCACAAGTCTGTGAATTCGCTAAAATACATTGAATTGTATACTTTAAGTGGGTGAATAGTTTGGCTTGTGAATGATATCCTAATGATGCTGTTATTAACAAACGGTCTGGGAATGGGAGTTGGAGTGGCCTGGGGAAGGGTCTCAGTGCCAGGGTAAGGCATTTGTCCATGGCAGCCATTCATATTTTCAAGGAGTAAAATCACATAGTCATCTTTTTGTTTTAAGAAAACCACTATTTTAGTGGCATGCATGACGGATGGGAACACGGAAAACCTGACACAGAGAAAACAATGAGAATCTGCCATATTTTAGAGATTTTATGAGAATATTAGTTTATGTTTTGTTCTCATGGTATTTTTCCCTCCATATCAGGATGGTAAACTCATCACTTCATCTGCCCAGAGAAGTATCTGTTGCAGGGCCAAGAGCAGACTGTGTTTGGAGACAACTTTCCAAAAGCTCCACCTCCTTGCCAACAGTTGGCTTTGTCAGCCAATTCGGCCTATTCCATTCTAGCCATCTGAGTGGGTGTCAAGTGATATCTCATTGTGGCTTTGATTCCTATTTCCCTAATGAGTGGCGATGCTGAGCCTCTTTTCATGTGCTTATTGGCCATTTTATATCTTCACCTCCTTCTTGCTGAAGTGGCAGTTTTACAATTAGAGATTGATTCCTTTGCTCTCTCAAAGTAGAAATACATAAACCTAGTGGTTCTCAAGCCAGGCAATTTTGTCCCCCAGGAAGGATTGCCAAGCAAAATACAGATGCCCACCTAAATCTCAATTTCAAATAAATGGCAAATAATTTTTCAATATACATAGGTCCTGAGGAGGACAATATACAGCCAAAATACATTACTTTGCATATGTATTGTTTTGAAATAAAGTTACTTAAGAAACAGCTAGTGCAGGGACACTCTGCCCCTCCTTTGTCCCCCTGAAAGCAGGCAATAAATCTCCCATGTGGAAGGTCCTCTCCCTGCACCAGGAGGGTAGATGGCATCCTTATCACCAGGGATGGGAAATTTAGGGCCAGGAAGTCTGTATAAACAAACCTGGTTACTTTCTTGTTACTTTCTTCACTCATTTACTCCCCCAGCACAAACCCCTTTGTCTTGTCAGTTCTTCACAAATTTGTTGTTTCTTTATCTAAAAAGTATAAAAGCTGCCTGCTTTGGTCACTTCTTTGAGGCTCATTATTTCTGTGAGCTCCCATACATACAAAATTAAATGTTTTTCTCCTGTTACTCTGTCTTATGTCAATTTAGTTATTAGGCCAGCCAAAGAACCTAGAAGGGAAGAAAGGAAAGCTTTTCCTCCCCTACAGTCCCAAACATGGCGTGGCACATACATATACTAAAAAATTATTAGTTGTTTATCTGGAATTCAAATGAAGTGCACATCCTGTACTTTCATTTGCGAAATCTGGCCACTTTACCCCAAGGAGACAGTTAGCAATGTCCAGAGACAGTTTGGGCTGCCACACCTTAGAACCGGTGGGGAAGGCGATCTACCAGTGAGTAGAGGCCAGGTTTACTGCTGAATATCCCACCGTGAAAGCTCCTCACAACAAAGATGGCTTAGGCCGCCAGTGTCAGTAGCCATGAGGTCGTATAACCCTGCCCTAACCACATACCACGTACTGCCCCCACGCCCTGCCGCTGTGAGATGAATAGGCTCTACCAGGCGAAGGAGCTGATGGCCTCAGGGAACGGCCACCCTCTCGAAAAGAGAGGCAGAGGAGAGCTCTGTGCGAATAGGTGGGGGCTTCAACTGAATCCACTCCCTTTTCAATAAGGACCGTGACCTGCCCTGGCTGCTCCCCAGGGTCAGATGGCCAGAGCCCTCTGTAGCCTTCAGGCAAGGAGGGACCCACTTGGCCATCAGAGAAACTGTCACCAAAACAGGCAGTGCCCCAAATGGCATCGTGTTCTGCATTTGGCAGTGGCGGCTGCAAACCAAGCAGAGCCTCGCCTCCGGAACCGAGAAGGACCTGAGGCCGCCACCATGAGCAGGGTCAGCGCCACCACCGTGCAACCTCCCCCTGGCCCCCAGCCCACAGGGATAACAAGGCCCCGGCATGGCTCTGTTCGTGTGAAATGAACAAGTGTGGCTTGAAAAGCAAGCAAGCTGAACGAAAGATGGCTTCCCCTTCCCAGGCAGAACTGCTGATGCCATCCATTTTGCCATTGTCTGTCAGCCTTCTCTTACCCCAAACATACATGACAGTGGGTGTCCAGGCAGCATTTGTCAAATGCCAGCATAAGCCGATCACTGCCACTAATGTCTTCACGCACGGCAGCTTCTAGTCCCTCGTAGACACAGATGAGACATTAATGACTTGATTAACCCCAAACCCCAGAGCACAGGTTCCTAGAATATTCCTTCGTAAAAGTGGCCTCTGCTTGATGGTTTCTCTTCATCGGCCGTCATCTGCACAGTACACCCAAGGGGAGCTGGTTCACGTGAGGCGCCCTGCGTGCAGAGAGGTGAGCCATTAGATCACACAGAGGGCTCCTCCTCAACTGTAGGAAATTACCTCAAGCAGTTCTGTCAAAAATAATTTAATTACTCAGAGCCTTCTTCAAACTCCCAAGATGTCAGGCAATGGCTTCCTTCCAACAGTGCAAACAAGCATAAGGCCTGTCCATCTCGAAAGAGCTCCCTGCCTCTCGTGCTACAGAAATCCCACTGAGTGGTCTTGGTTCTTTTATTGTATCTGTGTTTGTAGCCATGTTTCTTTAAGATGTTTGGCTTTCTTCTTTTCCCCCTCGCAAATCTGTGACAGCAAGCAAAGAAGATATCCAAGATGACAGCTGTGTTTTTAAAAATGAGTATCAGGTTAAATTGCTATTGATGAATTGAAGAATAATTGGCATTGCACATAAAATTTTTTTAAGAAAATAATTCATAATTTCTCTCTTTTAAGTTTGCTTTTTTTCTTCTACGAAACATTTTGTTTGTATTCCTGGCTGCCTCAGAGGTCCCATGTTTCTGTGGCATATTTGGATGACAAGTTGAGGGTCCAAGAAGAATCTGATCAGGCAAAAATTAAACAATATTTTAACATTTTGCAATGTGTCTCGTCGTGGCAGGCAGAATAATGTCCCCCCAAAGATGTCCAATCTACGTCCTAGCAGCCGGAACTTGTATGTTACCTGTGATAGAGAATCTTGAGATAAATTACACTGGATTATCTTGAAGGCAAAAAGGGACAGTCAGAAGGAGATACAAGGATGGAAAAATGATCAGAGATGCAGTATTGCTGGATTTGAAGGTGGAGAAAGGAAACCATGAATCAAGAAATGTGGCTGGCCGCTAGAAGGTGGAAAAGGCACCTAGAAGCTACGGAAAGAAAGGCAGTCTGGCCAACACCTTGATTTTAAGCTCAGTGATACCCATGTCAGACATCCAACTTACAGAACTGTGAGATAATAAATTGGCATTGTCTTAAGCCACTAAATTTGTCATAATTTGTTACAGCATCAATAAAAACCTAATACAGTAAAAAAGAAAACTAAAAAATAAACGATATTTTACTATGCAGAGAAGAGGTAGAGCTCTGCTCCACAGAGCTGCTCTTCCAAAGCAGGCGATTTGTTTCTAGAGAATGGAACTTTTGATGGGGCATGAAAGTCATTACAGGCATCAAGTGTGTCTGCTCCCACTTGGCTTTCTCTGTGGGACAGCTGCCCCCACTTGGTGGAAAGGTGGTGCTCACAGGTCCCGCCTGACCTTGTATGGAGGCTGTATTACAGAGTCAGAGTGCACTGCGCGCTCGTGGTCCCACATGACCTCTTACCTTGGCAATAACTTTCTGCTCCATGTGAACTCTTCATCCCATTTACCCGTAACTGTTTAAGGGCTTGCCAAAACTAGGAATACTCCTCATCTGCCCAGATGGCACTTTCCTTTTATGGTAATGAGATGGAAAATGTCAGATACGTGGAGAGAGAGTTTATTGTCCCTTTATCTCCCCTCACAGGAAGGGCCACTAGTATGAAGGGATTAGCCAGGTTGCTCTTGCCTCTGCCTGAAGGTGGGATTCTTCCCTGCTTGAACAGTCCTGGGCCCTGGAGAGGGGGTCCTTCCCACAGGGACTGAGGACAGGGGTTGCCAACACCCCCAAAAGGTCTCTGGCCCCAACCAGGCACACGTTTCAAAGGCCAGGGGTCCATAAGTAGACAGCTTATTTTGGTTAGACCGCCCTTCCATAGACCTTAGGTCAGTAACCACGCAAATCAATCTTAGTACCCACCAGAATCTGCCATCCGGGAAGGCAGCTCATAACCCTCTGTCCCAGGAATCCAGGTGTATCCGAGCTTCATAATTTTCATTTGAGTACCATCTCCAAGTGTCAGTGTTTCCACTTCTATCCCTAAGCACCAGACTACCTGCTTGGGTTGGAATCTGTTTTCTCACTTTTTATTCCTCCCCCTTCCAGCTGCAGATAGCAGAAATTAAATCTATAGTCTGTAAAAGATTCTTCCTTGACTGGTCCCAAACTTGCCACCTTTCTATAATAAAAAAGCAGGAAAGAAAAGATGAACGCACATTTTAAAAGTGTTGTGGAGAAGAAAGACAAGAGGCGCCCTAGGGGGAAGGGGTTCAGCCCCAGCCCCCCTGACATCAAGCAGGGCGGACTGGAAATGGGGAACATGCCAAGACTGTGGGAGGAGGCGACTGGGGAGCTCAGTTCCGCTGAGACAGCCTCTGAAGGGAAGCCCGGGAGAGATGCTATTATCTGCAGGATGGGCCCCCAAGCCCACTCTAACTAAAAGGGTGGCAGTGGGCCTGCCCTGGCCCAGTATGTCCCCGTGCATAAAGCACCTCACTCACCACAACAGACACTGATTAGACAAGGGCTGTGTGTGCATTCAATAAAGGCCAGACTTCAGAGACAGCTTCTACAGTGCATTATTTTTAGAACATGATTAGGTATTATCTTCAACTGCCCAATTTCCTGTTTCTTTCTAATCTGCCTCTTCAAAGACAGTACTGTATTCCTAAGGCAGAATGGTAGAAGCACACAGAATTCCAGAAGAGACAGCACAGTCATTGTCGGGAAGGCTTAACAAACGGACCAAAAGGGCAGGGGATGGCCTCTGGGCATGTTTGGACAGCTGCCAGAGGTCAGGAGTCACTTGGGACAAAGTTCACCCACTGAGAACTTTCTCTTGTGCTTGAGGGCCATTACACAATGGCTGAAAACTTAACACACCTTGGAGTAAATGCATTGTGCATATAGGAACGTGGGAATAAAAGTCACCAAGCATTTGGCTGTAATGGCTGTACTTGCCCAGTTTGTCATAACATTATATGAGTAAATTAGAATTTACCACACACCCACTAGGGATACAGATCTGAAGCTGTACATACTCTAAACAGAGAAAGAAAAGGTACTATGATCCAAAAGGAATAAGCTAGCCGAGGAGGCAAGATGAACAGAAAGAAGCATATGCAGTAACAATGCATGACCATGTGTGCAATCATTTGCTGATGGCAAGGTCCTTGGGACTCAACATACAAAGACCTACGCTTCTTGAAGAGGAAACTGGGACATTTTTGGTTCTCCTTCTTTACCTTGAAGGTATAAACAGGATAGCCTAAGAAGAAAATCTCAATATTCCTAGAAATTTGCTACCAGTTCAGGGGCTGGCTGGTAGCAAAGAGCATTTAGCAATGGCCACTTTCCCCTAACTTGTGCTTCCTGATTTGTTCTTCCTCCTAAAGGTGAGTAAAATCCCACACATGCAGTTCAAATTTGCCTAGAACGTAAGCCTCCAAAGGCCAAGGGTGGTTGCATTTTCTCTCGCTGTAACTCTTCCTGGTAGAAAGGTTTGGCTCTGTATTTAGGGAACAATCAACGCTGATTGACTCAAAGCCAGCATATTTCAAAGAAATCCATTCTAGATGCTCAGATTTCTGTGCTTACATTATTTCATTATTTTTAGAAGTTCTGTACTCTTGGGTCCTAAAATCCTGCCCACCAGCATGGTATCTAGAAGCATGCAGGCAGGGAGTTCTGTCCTGTGGGCAGCAACTCTGCAGAGGGCCCTGGGAGCTGAGTCTCTTGTGTCTGTGAGAGGGGAGAAAATGCCTTGTGCTGGAGGAAGAATTTCCCTCTACGCCTCAAGGTTCTTCTAGCTGGTCTAAGCATCAAATTGACACAAGACAGATTAACAGGAGAAAATCAAGTTTAATTACATAGGTATGGGGAAGCCATAGACATGAGATTACAAAGTCCTTCAAGCAAAAATGAGGTCTATATCCTGAAAGTAAGTAAGTCATGAAACCATAAAACTCTTAGAAAAAAGCATAGGCAAAAATCTCTTGGACATAAACGTGAGCAACTTCTTCATGAACATATCTCCCCGGTCAAGGGAAACAAAAGCAAAAATGAACAAGCGGGACTATATCAGGCTGAAACCTTCTGTACAGCAAAGGACACCATCAGTAGAACAAAAAGACATCCTACAGTATGGGAGAATATATTCATAAATGACCTATCCGATAGGGGTTGACATTCAAAATATATAAAGAACTCACACACCTCAACAAACAAAAAACAAATAATCCAATTAAAAAATAGGCAGAGTATCTGAATAGACACTTCTCCAAAGAAGAAATTCAGATGGCCAACAGGCACATGAAAAGATGCTCCACATCGCTAATCATCAGAGAAATGCAGATTAAAACTACAATGAGATATCATCTCACACCAGTGAGGATGGCCAACATCCAAAACACAAACAACAACAAATGTTGGCGAGGATGTGGAGAAAAGGGAACCCTCCTACACTTCTGGTGGGAATGCAAATTAGTTCAACCATTGTGGAAAGGAGTATGGAGGTTCCTCAAAAAACTCAAAATAGAAATACCATTTGACCCAGGAATTCCACTCCTAGGAATTTACCCTAAGAATGCAGCAGCCCAGTTTGAAAAAGACAGATGCACCCCTATGTTTATCACAGCACTCTTTTTTTTAATATAATTTATTTTATTATCATTAATTTACAATTACATGTGCAATATTACGATTATTAAACTACCCCTTCATCAGGTCCCCCCCACCAACCCCACCACAGTCACTGTCCATCAGCGTAGTGAGATGCTATAGAATCACTACTTGTCCTCTCTGAGTTGTACTGCCCTCCCCGTGCCCCCCCAACATTACATCTGCCAATCGTAATGCCCCTTTTTCCCTCTTATCCCTCCCTTCCCGCCCATCTTCCCCAGTCCCTTTCCCTTTGGTAACTATTAGTCCGTTCTTGGGTTCTGTGAGTCTGCTGCTGTTTTGTTCCTTCAGTTTTTTTCTTTGTTCTTATACTCCACATATGAGTGAAATCATTTGATACTTGTCTTTTTCGGCTTGGCTTATTTCACTGAGCATAATACCCTCTAGCTCCATCCATGTTGTTGCAAATGGTAGGATTTGTTTTCTTCTTATGGCTGAATAATATTCCATTGTGTATATGTACCACCTCTTCTTTATCCATTCATCTACTGATGGACACTTAGGTTGCTTCCATTTCTTGGCTATTGTAAATAGTGCTGCATAAACATAGGGGTGCATCTGTCCTTTTCAAATTGGGCTGCTGCATTCTTAGGTAAATTCCTAGGAGTGGAATTCCTGGGTCAAATGGTATTTCTATTTTTGAGTTTTTTGAGGAACCTCCATACTGCTTTCCACAATGGTTGAACTAATTTGCAGTCCCACCAGCAGTGTAGGAGGGTTCCCTTTTCTCCACATCTCGCCAACATTTGTTGTTGTTTGTGTTTTGGATGTTGGCCATCCTCACTGGTGTGAGGTGATATCTCATTGTGGTTTTAATCTGCATTTCTCTGATGATTGGCGATGTGGAGCATCTTTTCATGTGCCTGTTGGCCATCTGAATTTCTTCTTTAGAGAAGTGTCTATTCATGTCCTCTGCCCATTTCTTAATTGGATTATTTGCTTTCTGTTTGTTAAGGTGCATGAGTTCTTTATATATTTGGATGTCAACCCTTTATCAGATACGTTTTTTATGAATATATTCTCCCATGCTGTAGGATGTCTTTTTGTTCTACTGATGGTGTCCTTTGCTGTACAGAAGCTTTTCAGCTTGATATAGTCCCACTTGTTCATTTTTGCTTTTGTTTCCCTTGCCCGGGAGATATGTTCATGAAGAAGTTGCTCATGTTTATGTCCAAGAGATTTTTGCCTATGTTTTTTTCTAAGAGTTTTATGGTTTCATGACTTACATTCAGGTCTTTGATCCACCTTGAGTTTACCTTTGTGTATGGGGCTAGACAGTAGTCAGTTTCATTCTCTTACATGTAGCTGTCCAGTTTTTCCAACACCAGCTGCTGAAGAGGCTGTCATCTCCCCATTGTATATCCAAGGCACATTTATCAAATATTAATTGACTGTATATGTTTGGGTTAATGTTTGGATTTTCTATTCTGTTCCACTGGTCTGTATCACAGCACTCTTTACAATAGCCAAGAAATGGAAGCAACCTAAGTGTCCATCAGTAGATGAATGGATAAAGAAGACGTGGTACATACACACAATGGAATATTATTCAGCCATAAGAAGAAAACAAATCCTACCATTTGCAACAACATGGATGGAGCTCGAGGGTATTACGTTCAGTGAAATAAGCCAGGAGGAAAAAGACAAGTATCAAATGATTTCACTCAAATGTGGAGTATAAGAACAAAGAAAAAAACTGAAGGAACAAAACAGCAGCAGACTCACAGAACCCAAGAATGGACTAATAGTTACCAAAGGGAAAGGGACTGGGGAGGATGGGTGGGAAGGGAGGGACAAGGGGGAAAAGGGGGCATTACAATTAGCAGATATAATGTTGGGGGGGGGTGTGGGGAGGGCTGTACAACTCAGGGAAGACAAGTAGTGACTCTATAGCATCTCACTACGCTGATGGACAGTGACTGTAATGGGGTATGTGGGGGGGACTTGATGAAGTGGGGAGTTTAATAACCATAATGTTGCACATGTAATTGTAGATTAACGATACCAAAAAAAAATGAGGTCTATATGTCATCCTCAACTAAGGAGAGGCGGTAGGCATCTGGGACTTCACAGAGAAAGAAAACAATCCAAAGAGTAAATGTTTGTTAAATAAGTGTTTGCTGGGACACCCAGAAACAATGGGACATAGTCAGGGGTTTTAACAAGCAGGCTTTGCTAGTTCCTCCCAGCCACCACCCCTTGTTCCTATCATGATGGAACTATCTATGGTGATTGCCCTCTTCCTGGAGCAGGTCCTCCATCTAAATTCTTTTAGGCAGTTGGGGGAAAGTCAAAGTTTCTTCCTGAGTCTTCTGGGCCTGGATTGTCTTCAGCCTCACATAATCTGCCTGCCAAAGAGGCACATCTTGGGGTGGCCTGCCCTTGGCCCCAGAGCTGCAAGAGCAAGGACATCAAAATCACCTGAGCAAATTTCTTTACAGTTTGCCCCAAAGCCAGTCCTGCTTTGAGTACCACAGAGGATCAAGTGAGACACTGCCTGACGAACTCCAGAGATGAAGCAGCCTCCGTCCCCTCCTACACACCCGGGCAGGGCCCACGGAATTCTCAGGACGAGTAGGCCACACTCTGCCAGCCTTGGGCAGTTTCCCTCACCAGGTAGGTTCTATGCCTACCTCAAGTCAATTGTATTTGTTCCCAAATCTATTTATGCCAATCGTGCTTGGAACAACAATTCTGTAATTTTCTTCCAGCTTTACTGAGATATGACTGACATAAAAATGGGCTCTGTTTAGGTTGTACAATATGACTGTTTTCCAAGGCGTAGAGCAGTGGTGATTTATACACTGTGAAATGCTTACCACAGTCAAGTTAATTAACACATGGTGACCTTTGTGTGTGTGTGGTGAGCACACTTCAGATCTACTCTCTTGGCAAATTTCAAGTATGCAATGCTACCATTTTTTGCTTTTACGAAAAGTGATGTGTGATTATTTTCACACCACACAGAGGAGGACTGTGCCACTGAGGCACAGCGATCAAAGGTTCAGAAGGGCCAATAGTCCAACCACTCACTCACCCTCCCGTGAATCTGCCAGTCTCGAGGGAAGGTGGAGACAGAAGACACAGCTGGGTCTTCTCCCCTAAGCCTTCCATGGGGGAGCTAGCCCCATACCCTAGAACCAGAGGTTACAAAATGATGAATGTACAAGGTTATTCACTGCAGAATTATTGTAATAAAAAAAGACTGGCAATAATCCAAGTGTCATCTGCTCAGGACTGGTTAATACACTTTGGCCCATCTGCACAATGGAGTACTATGCAGCCAGATAATAGAACGAGGGCCCTTTGCCCAGAATATATTGCTGCAGTGAATAACCTTGTACATTCATCATTTTGTTTAGGGTAAATTCCCAGAAGGTTGGTTGCTGGGTCAAAAGATGAACACATCTGTATTTTTCAAAAACATTGCCAAATTGCTCCTCTTGGCAACCACACGTAAGAGGGTTTGTTTTCCCACGGTCTCTGGTAGATAAAAGTAAACAAGTATCTAATCTTGCATTTCTCACATTATAAATATTGTTGGCATAATATTTGTTAACATGTCTGTCTCTGCCACGGGACTGTGACATCCTTGAAGTCTGGGACCATTTCTTACCCATCTTTGTATCCTGTTGCTTGGCCAGCCAAGTTTATTGTACAGAATAGCTTCCTCCACCTCCCTACCCTGCAAAAAACATATTACTGAGTTGAGTTAATCAGCACTTCAGCCTAGAGATGCGCCCCTGCTCAGGCCTTTCCAATGTGGAATGTGCTACCTAACATTCATACTCTTGCAAATATTCTCTGGAGGCTGAGCCTCCTTGGCCTACCCACAGTGGTAGGCCAGAATTCTCTGAGAATGAACACACCTATTGCCACCCAGCAGCCCTCAACCAATGGCTGAGGAGAGATGATGTTTAAACAGCCCATCAAGCATATCCCTTGAGGGCATACCTCGGAGGTACACGGTGGTCTACTCTAAGAGATTTGAGTGGATGAAGCTCCCACTGCCCAGAGTGGGAAGTGGCTGGATCACACACCCTTTAATGGCTTCCCCACCTTCCCTTCCCTTCCGGGCTCACTCCCCAATCCCTTATTGGAGTTTCCTTGAATCCCCTCCCAAATACACAACTTGCACTTTCTCTGGGTCTTTTTATGGGGGAATTGAAACAGAGACAGTAGCCTTCTTTTCCAAATAAAACAATCAAGGACCTGAGAAAATGAGTGAAGTGCTCATGGCACATTAGTAAATGATGAAGCTATATCCTCTCACTTCTAGAAACATGCTCTTTAGAACACAGCGTTTTCCATCATGAGTGATAAAAACAACCATTGACACATGGAAAAACAGTATAAGAACAAGAAAGAATCTGTACCTCAGAGACAGCACAAAGCTATATAAAATGAATGGCAAATAAGCAAAATGGTTTTCACCTACAGTGCTTACTTTGTGCCGAGCGTTGTTTCAAGTGCTTTTGTGCACTAATTCATTGAACACAAAACCCTTTAAGGCAGATGCACTATTATTGTCATCCCCCATTCATATCAACATCCCCCATTCATAAGGAAAATAAGACACACAGTTTAAGTCACTTGCCTAAAGTCAAACTTGCCCAGATTTGACTCCTGGATTTGTGCTCATAACCAACAAACTCCACTGCCCTTGGGGAAGTGCCAGAGGAATTCTAGAAGTCACAGATTACTGTTGGCTTTTGGCAGCAGGGGTCTTGAAAAGAGAACATGGGATTATGCCTAATTAAAGACGAATTCTTTCTAGGGTCATCAGAGACCGCATTCGTGTCAGTGAGGATATTTTTCTGGGGCAGAAACTATATACCCAAATAAAAATGACTTAAACAACAGGGGTTTACTAATAAATTTCACAAAATAAGAGATCTGGAAGTAGGAGTTTCCAAACTTGGTTAACTCATAAGTTAAATGACATGAAAGCAACCGCAATATTTATTCTTTCTTCTCCATTCGATTTTACCTCCTTTGTGGTTGCCAGCGTGGTCTTTGGAAGGTCGCCTCAGGTCCAAGTAGCAAGTATTAACGGAAAGGGAGGGAGGAAACGTGCCCCTGGGATCTTCCAGAAGACATCCCCTTGGCCCCATTGGCCAAGATTGGGTCACATGATCTTGGCACAGGGGAAGCTGAGAAAGTGTCTCCGGCATCCTCTGTCTCCATCATGAAAGGCAGGTTGTGCTGGCAACAACAAAGTGGACAGAGACTGGCAGGAGAAGGCAACCGATCATGATGCCACCTCACTTTAAGCCCACATTGAAGCCTTCTTTTCTGGCTTGCTGAAATTTGGAAAAGCCAGAACCCAACTGCTTTGCAAAGCCAGACATGTGAAAACAATTTGAGACGCTGCACGGGATCAGGGCTGGAGATGGCACCATTTGATGATGTCGTATTTCAGGGCAGCAGTCGGGCCGGAAACGAGGACCGGAAGTCTGTCCTATTCAGAACAGGGAGGCGCCACATTGACCATATTTAGGAGGCCTCAGAGACTGGCTAACAAATCCGGACCAGAGCCAGGAGAAGTGGAATTGCTGAACCCAGCCAATCAATGGTTGTTCCATGAGTGTTTATTCTGCTTAGGGCAGTGTACAAAGCACTGCAGGGGAGGAAGGATACCGAAATAGCGGATGTGCACCTGGACTTCAAGAAAGACATAAAATAGTCAATGTGAACTGAGCACTTACTGTCTACCAAGCCTGTTTAAAGCAATTGCATTATTCTAGACACTAAAATGTACATTTAATCTTCATGGTAACCCTATGAAATAGGTTATATTTATTAGCCCCATTTACTGATGTGGAAATTGAGACCGGGAAGGAAATGGAGGCATGGAGAGTAGAAGTAATCCTGAGATTAAGATACTCAGTATTTCTTGAATGATTTTATAAAGTAAAAACCCAATTAAGAATGGAAAACAATGGAGGTGGAAGGATGGGTGAAACAGATGAAG
>JAVSCE010006424.1:0-23281 GCA_032199065.1 Smutsia gigantea
AAAGAAAAAAAGAAAGAAAAGAAAAAACAAAAACAAAGCAAAAACAAAAAAAACCCCAAAAAAACAAAAAAAATGCCCACCGGACGTAGATTCTGTGGGAATGCTCTAGGTGGCGCTATTGCCCCACTATTCCACAGCTGTGACTGTGCCGCTCCGCAGGGCCCTTTATCGCTCTGGCAGGGTGGGAACGAATAGGAGGCTGTTGATCTCAGTGAGAAGTGTAAGTATGGCTACGCTTCCTCAGTCGCCAGCTAAGGCGTCTGAAACTCCCCAGGACTCCCAGCCTGCTGGGCTGAGTGTGCTGGGGCGATCCGGCTCCTCCACTGGGCTCCTGTCTCTTTAAGACCGCTGAGGAAAGCGCGCATTTTTTTTTTCCTTCCCGGGAGCCGGCCGCAAGCACCCTGGCGCGTTCCCCACTCAGATCCTGCCCCTCTGTCTCTCCAATCTCCGCTGCACTGCGCAATGTGGGTCAGCGCTCCCCGCGCAGATCCCCGGGGCTGGCTACTTCGCGGGGTGTACTTCCACTCCCTCCCGGCTCTGGATCCTCTCCTCCCGCCGGTGCGCTGGGGTGGGGGAGGGCTCGGGTCCCGCCGGGTCGCGGCTCCGTATCTTACCCGCCTCTTGGGGTGCCGAGTCGTCTCGGGTGTAGCTGCACGCTGTGCGCTTTCCTGTGTATTCTCGTCTCTCTTTTAGGAATAGATGTATTTGCTGTGTTTTCGTAGATAAATATAGTGTTGGGAGGAGATTTCTGCCGCCCTGCTCACACCGCCATCTTCCCGGAAGTCTCCCTTTAACATTTCTTATAGTGCATATGTACTGGTGATAAGTTCTCTCAGCCTTTGTATCTTCAAAAGATTTTTATTTTACCTTCATTTTTGAGAGGTATTTTCACAGGGTATAGAATTCTAGATTGACTATTTTCTCTAGTATTTTAAATATATTTCATTGTCTTCTCACTTTTGTTTCCCACAGGAAATCTGCTGTCATCTTTGTACCTCTGTATGTAACATACTTTTTTCTCTCATTGTTTTTAAGATTGTTTTCTTTAACACTGATTTTGTAAAGATTTATTATAATATTCCTTGGAGTAGTTGCATTCATCTTTCTTGAGGTGTGTTGAGTTTCTTGAATCTTTGTGTCTATTTTTTGAAAAAAATTTGGAAATCTGGGGGCCTTATTTCTTTAAATTTTCTTTTCTCCCCCACCTCACTTTCAGGAACTCCAATTACATGTATATTAGTGTACTTGCTGTTGTTCTCAATTCATGGGTGCTATGTTGATTTTTTTAAATTATTGTTTCTGTCTGTGTTTTATTTCATATAGGTTCTTTTGCTATGTCTTGAATTTGCTAATTGTTTCTTCTGCAATGAATAATCTGCTATTAATTTTATTCAGTGTATTTTGCATCTCTGACATTACAGGTTTCATTTCTAGAGTTTTGATTTAAATCTTCTGTTACATCTTCTATAATTCTACTTAGCTTTTTGAACATATGGGATAGTGTTATAATAACTGTTTTACTGTCATTGTTCACTTATTCTAACCATTTTACCAGTTCTGGGTCAGTTTTAATTGCATCATTATTTTTGTCATTATAAGTCATGTTTTTCTGCCTTTTTGCATGCCTGGTAATGTTTGATGAAATGCCAGACATTATGAGTTTTGCTTTTGCAATTCATTAGGTGGAACTAGAACAATGTTTTGTAGTACTGATTTTCCTCACTACTAAGATAAGTCTTTTGTGTACTCTGATGCTTCATGAATCACGAAGTTTTCCGGTGTAGCTAGTGACATTGTTCGCAATACAGTGTAACTACCATGCACTATTATTTATAATCCTTTTGGGTAGTTTTTCCCCAGCCCCAGACTTGCATACATTAATAAATACTCTGCTAAATACTCAAGAGCAAACCCCTGCAAATCACCAAAGTGCTCTCTGTGCAGTTATCTCCTCTCTGATACTCTGTCTTGAAAATTCTTGCAATATTCTTCTTTCCAGACTCTCATGCATATCAACTCAACTCAGTAAATCATTCTGATTCTGCCTCAGGTCCCCTTATCTGCATTTCAGCCTGGAAATTCTTTCAAATCAGTAACTGGGACAATCAATGAACCAATTCATTTGTTTCTCATTTCTTAGGAAACACCATCTTTTGTCACACATGTCCAGTGTCTTAAAAACTATTGTTACATATGTTTCATCCAATTTTGGTTGTTTCTGTTGGGGAGATAAATCTGGTGCTTGTTACTCCATTTTGGCTGAAAGTGGATATCTAACTGCTTGTTAACAGCTATGTTGATTGTATGTCAAGATGTGATACTTCAAGCATTTTACATCTCAAGATAGTTTATTGTTACTTATATGTTAGCATCTGACTGTGTTTTAGTTGTTGTAAGAAACTGGTGTGCTGGTTTTGGCTGACATTAACCCATTTTTTTTCTCATTTAAAATAATGGGAAATAGGCTCACCATTAAGCATTTTTATCTACTATGTCATATTTTCTATGATGGATTATTGATTTTAGTTGGGAAGTGCCTATATTTGGCTTAGACTTACTTCTCTCACATGAAAGTTATTCTAGAGATAGCCTATCCAGAGCTGTCATGAAAGTTGTATGATGTTTTCAGAGACAAGTGCCTTCTGTCTTTCTGTTCCATAGTGCATGAATTCCACCTTCCCCCCAATTATAAAATGGAGCATTAGTCATCATGTCTACATTCCAGCTCCTCTTAACTAACCTCTTTTAAGAGATTTTTCTAGGAGTTTATCCAATGTTTCCCTCTTACTGCAGTGAATAGGCACCCATATTGTCAAGAAAGGCTTACAAATATTGCCTTTTCACTTGGCATCTTGCTGACCTGAATAAAACTAAAGGTTGGTTATTAAGGCATAAGGGGAAAAGGGACATGAATAAGCCATTAGGAATGACTGCCACATTTGATAAAAGACATTAATGACAGGCTAAATATTGTGTGCCCATTCTGAACGTTTGATATAGCATAAAGTTTAAAGAATATTTTTTTCTGGAAGTATAGAGAAAGAGGCTATGGGAGGGGAGATGTTGGGACAGCCACCCATTTGGTCTCTGTGACAGTAATCCAGAAATGCAGCACTGAAGACTGGCACTGAAAAAGATAAAGGAAACACTTCAAAATACTTATCTAAGGAAATATTTAGAAAGCATTTGGTGACAGATGGGATATAAAAGGCATGTACAGCAAAGGGACTATGTCGCAAAGAAAGATAGGATTATGAAGGGAGTGTCAGAAAGCTCATGGAAGCCACTACTCTACACATCTGGCAAGTTCAGCCCTGCCCAGTACTTGAGACAGTGATGTCTGGATCATGCACTAAAGACTATCTATTGGCAATAAGAGTGTTGAAATAGTTGGGAATAACATATCTGGTGTCTGTAGTGACTTCAGATGGGCATGGTACAGCCTTATGTGCAGACTAGCCCCAATCAAAAATGGCCAGCTCACTGGCATCACGAATTTCAAAGCCTCTGTTTCCATGTTCCTGTAGCAGGTCTCTCTAGGACAAGGAACTAAGCTTAAACCCCAGCCCTGAACTCTTTAGAACATGCCAGCTTCTGTATGCAAAATCAGTTCTATCTTTTGCTTTATTGAAGACATAATAGGAAAACAATAAACATTCTGTAGTAAAAGAGTAAAGAATCTGGGGTCAACGGCAGGTCAGGACAGAGTTATTATTCCAAATTTTGTTAGTGAGTGACCTTGGACTAGTTACTCTATCTCTGGGCCACATTTACTGATCTGAAAAAAGGAGAATTATTATAATAATTCCTGGGATATGTAATTTTTCATGAGGCTTAGTCATGCTTGTTAAAGGAAGGGCACATGTCAATTGGAGAGCTTGTACTCTAGCCTTGGCTCAGTCCATTTACATTATCTGTTAACTTTTAAATTCCTTCACCCTTTTGGATCTTGATTTCCTTCTCTGTCCTTTTCCAGAGCTTCAATGCCAGTTTTGGCACACAGTTTCTGCTCAATAATTATTTATTGAACAAAATTTGTTGGCTCTCTGAAATGAAGGGTTTCATTTAGATTAGCATGTCCTAAAATAATGTTTTGTGAGATGCTGATCAACTCCTATTGCATGTTATAAATGGTTGTGCTTGAAATGAAGCAGTTGAAAAATGCAAGGAGAGAGTGTCATTGATGATACAAAGCCACCATACCTCTTTTTCCTAGCTGTAAATTTAATGTTATCTGAAAAAATTATAAGCCCCTATCTCTGATAAGCTAGTCTTATTTGGGTATCTATTATTACAGCCAAATTGAATTCTTTACTGGTCCAAACTATTAATGTTCACTCAGTAGTATTTTATGGAAGGAGCCATTATTACCTCTCAACCCCTGTTCATTTACTTCTTTCAAACTTCAATCAATTCATTAATTAGAATATTCTCAGGCACTTATAATGTGTGTTGTGTGCTAGGTGCTATGCAAAAAAAGTATAAATCCAAATTCTTGCCACTAAGAGACTTCCAGTCTATTTGAATAAAAGAGAACACTGACTTAGTTAAGTAGCTGATGGCCTTAAATTGAACAGTGATTTCCCTGAAGGCAGGGACTTGAGTGTTCATCAATCTGTGGGCTCGTCCTTGCCTCCAGTGTGGAGTATATTGGGAGCTTGAGACATGCTTGCTCCACAGATATTTTAATTTGTACGCCTTGTGGCTCAATTGCTCAACCAGTTGGCTTCCCTATTGAAATGACAGCTAATTCAAAAGAAGAAATGGCTATTTGGAATACCATTAAAGTCAGAACCTCCTAATAAAACCTGATTCTTATGAAAGTCTTATGAAATGCTAATTGCTGGCTCCCAAGAAAAGGGAAGAATGAAAATTGTCTTTTGGAGTGCCGTTCCCTCACGGGAATTAGGAGCCTACTCTGAAAAATATGGACAGTTTTAATAATCATAAAGATGATAATGATGCTCCTTAATATTTCAGTAGTATTTTGTAGCTTACAAAGTGTTTTCATATAAATTTGGAGAAGTAACTGAGCATAGAGAAAAGAGAACAGGCTGTAGATTCTGCTAGAACTGTGTTCAAATCCAACTTAATGCTGCCTTGCTCTTAATTCTATCATCTGAAAATGGGAATAATAAAACATATTGTCAATGCTTAGGGACTAGACTTAAGAGCTCCTTAAAAAATAGGAAGCAAGGAATATAAAATTGTGTCTGAGAAATAAGTTTAAACATCAATATTCAATAGTCTTAAAAAGACAGAGTGGCTGTTAAGACCTGGCAGCAACTTCAATCAGAATAAGAGTTGCAGGTAGCCACAGAAGCATAGCAGAACATCACAAACACAATTGTCAGAATATGGAAAAGGAAGACAGGGTGTAAACCGACCAACTTTGAGTGTTTCCTGTCTAACAGGTTAGACCATTTCTAGCCTGGAAATACAGGTGTAGTAGATTGAAATCTCCTCCCATCAAAAGTCCATCCTTCCACCCTTGAATCTGAGTTTGTTCATGTGACTTGCTGTGGCCAATGGGACATTGGTAAATATGACACAAGCAGAGGTTTGAAGAGTGCTTACCTCGGGGGCTTGTCTTCTCTTGCTGCTGGGAATTCTTTCCCCATTATGTGAACAAGTCTGGGCTAACCTCCTGGAGGATGAGAGCCTACCTGTAGAGAAGCCTCACCTGTCCAGTCATCTCAGCCATCCCAACTGAGGCCCCATACATGTGAGTGAAATCATGCTTAGACCATCTAGACCCAAACAAGTTGCAGAGCACCGAAGAGCCATTCAGCTAAACCACAGAATTATGAAAAATAATTGTTTATTGTTTAAAGTCACTAAGTTTTGGGGTGGTTTTCTAGGGTGATGTCATCCCTTCCATAATATGAATATTATAGGGCAATCTTTCATTGACATCATTAACTATTCCATTCTCCTGGCTTCTCTTACTATGAGTCCATGCTCACCAACACATGTCATGATTTGGCCTCTTACCTAATCTGCCTACAGTAGGCAATGGTCTGACCACATGAACTCCAAGGATTCCTAGCCCCTGGTATGGTCATTATTCATGATAAATTAATGAAGTGGCCTCTGACCAAGATTTGTCTTAAGGAAAAGATAGTCTATGCCTCTAAACATTTACTCTCCACTCTTCTCTATCCTGCTTTTTACTCTAGGAAGTTGACCTGCATAGATTGCCTGAAAGAATAATTTTGTCTTGTGGCTTCTTATTGGGCTTCACCAATGGGAAGCCCTACCTGAAGACTGGAGAGGAGAGTGATTTCAAAGCATTTATTCTCACAGTTCCTTCCCTGTAGATTAAGTCCCTTGACTGAGTCAAGGCTGAGTTCTTTGACTGAAGATTGACCTGTCAAGGTGGTCCCTTCTCCAAAACTCCCTCATTGAAACCACACCCTCCCATCATCCTTTCAGGCCTAGAGGTGGAAACAGAGCAATTTTTATCAGCTCCAGTTCTTCACTATCCTGTATGGTTTCCCTAATCTTGCCCATATTTCTGTAAATGACCCTTTTATTAAACCCTCCTCCAATTATCCTAATTTCAGCATGCCATCTGTCTCCTGTTGAGCCCCAGTGGGTACAGATGCTAGGCATGTTCGTTTGAGTATCTTGTTTGTGTAATGGGGATTTCTCTTTGGCCCCTGAGAGAGAGCGCCACATTCACCGAACCAATATAATCAAGTTTTTAGGCCCATTGACCTCCAGTCTTAGGCTGAAATTCGCAAAGGTAACAAATTCCTCTAAAAGCCAGCTGGCTGGCCTTTTCACCTCTGGAGCAGAGAACAAGAACCGTGCTTTTCTGTATTTCTAGAATGTTTACTTTCAGGGTTGGTACTAGAAGTAGATAAACTACATGCAAACCCCTTTGTACCTTTGTATATGCCTACCACCTTGTAAGTTCTCTACATGTTACTGTTTCACTTAATGTCCATTTGACTATATGATACGGCCTTTGCTGATCAAATAATATGTGATATTCTTCTTGGACTCCTTTTCTGAGTACTTTTGTTAATGTGCCACATTAAGATGATGGGAGTTGGGGCAAAGAAAGAGAATGCAGATGCAGCATGATTTACACACAGTGCACATAACTTCTAAAGCCTTGCAACAGAGCCACTAAATGGAAAGGGTTCTGATTTAGGGATTGTTGCATTAACACATTTAATGAGTCAAACGTGGAGCAGAAATGGCACTCTAAGTAAAACAAATGATCTTGCCAGTTCATTGAAATTAAATGTTCATGGAGCACTTGACTCGCTTGTGCTCAGGTTGATATAAGACAGCAGGGGGATGGCAGGTGGGCCCTCTCTGGGACATGGCATGGTGGCAAGAGGTGGAGGCTTCCTTGTTACCTACTAACAAGTAAGGAAAGTCAAATAAAAAGGCTCTTAGGCATTCTCTCCTTGTCAAAGAAAGCCAGCATCCAGGGCCCCAAATTGATAGATGTTACAGCAGAGGAATCCTGTCTCAACTGCCAGGGAGCTGGTATAAACTGGTCCCTGGTAACATCACTCGCATCTCTTCCCACTGGGGGTTCAGGTTAGCCTCCATGCTGTGAGGTCCTACCTCTATTTCTCTTCAAGCAGCCAGTATTCTCCTACTCATGCCCCCAACACCACCCCCAGCTTGTGTAGAGAGCCATTCAAAATCTATCTTAATCATTTTTATTCTCTACAAATGTCATTCCTCTCTGATGGATGTTTTTGTTTAGAGTTGCTTATTTACTTTAGATGATTTGTTTTGGGGCCTCAATTTCATGTCCCTATCATTCAAAATAGGAAGTTACCTCAGAGGAGCTCTAAGACAGCTCAGAAAAGGAGCCATCACTAATGGACACAAAGTAAGCAGAGATTGTCACAAAATTGGGACTATAATTTGCATAGGGCCACAAGGTAAACATTGATCTGAAGTGTTCCTGTGAATGGCAAATGGACAGGACATAGAAACAGGCAGTAAATCATAAGGTGGAAGATGGGGTATAAGATGGAATGTGAGCCTAGGGAAAGTAAATAAAGGAATGCCAGGTCAAGGTCATAAGAACCTTGACAGTCAGGGACATATAGAATAGAAAACTGATTCATAAATTCTGAGCTAACACATAACTACCTGAACTTGGAATCAGGTGGGCACCAGGTCAGAAAAGAGGAATCTAAATTTAGATATGCAGTTAAAAATTGGCCATGTTGTGGGGACAAGGTATCTTAGTCATGTTGTTAATGAAGAAAAAAATCACCAGATTACATTTTAGCTGGAAATAATGTAAAAATCATGTAAAGAGTTAACTAAAGGCTGTGTTAACCAGGGCTGGAAAAAAACATGAACAAAAGGAGACTATCAGAATTAATATAGACTTATCCAGCTTATATCATTTAATCAGCAAACGACCAGAAGAACTTTTCTTTGGGGAATAAGAAGATAAGGGGATTGAGCTCTGGGTAGGCAGAATAACCTGAGCTCCCTATCTTGGGTATCTCTTTAGCCTGAGAGGTATTACCCACGAGAGTTTAACATCACAATTAAGTTAAGTGGGGTTGTAGAGACACTGTGTTTTTCATTTCCTCAATCCTCCAAGTCCCTCTTTTCAGAACTGTCTGAACAACACAATTGGCCTGCCATTTAAAGAGCAGGATGCCTTTTCAAATTTAAAATGTGGGCTGTTGTTATATCTCTCGTGCCTATTATTTCTAACAGTCTGAGCTGTGGCCCCACGGCTTTGGATGGGTTAAAGGCTGACTCAGGCAAGGGGAAGGAGAAGCAAAGCCTGTTCTCTCAGGAGCAGAAAGCGCTGCAGATAAGGAAGGCCTTTGTCACCTTTGTCATGCGTAATTAGACTAAACCTACTTGAATAAGAAAGAACTGGAAGCCTCTGAGAACCTTTGTACTCTTAAATGAACAATAATCATAGTGCAAAAGGGAAAAAGAAAAAAAATGGAAAGAAAATGAGGCTGCTTTTTTCTTTTCTCAACTGGGAATGGCTAAGGTTTCATTAATGAAACTTGGATCTTTTCTCACTAAATGAGGTTCTGACTTGCTGGCAAAAGGCCTGTGCAGAAATATCATATAATTAATAATGCCTTGATGGGAAATGTGCTTTAGGTGTTTGATTATTTTTTCATCACTTAATGTGATCTTTAAATTATTTATTTATGCCCACATTTTTGCAGACTAATTTTAGGGTGGCCTGCATAAATACATTTAATAATATAGGATAAAAAGCAATTAATAAGAAGCAAATAAGAAAATCACGGTAAAGGAAAAAATTAAAGTAGTTAATATAAGATGGAGTCAGGGGTAACACTGGTACCCGGAATGTATGTTCTAAGTCCTCTTAGTTGCACTGGAGACATGAGATGTGAGACAAAACCAGACGTGTGATTTACAATATCTTTAAGATCCAAATCAAACCTGATGCTCAGGAGAGCCAGAGCAACTATGTTCCCTGGGTCCCCATAAAGAAGAACATAATGGACAGCTTCCTCAACAGCACCCCTGCAATAAATACAGAAGCAGGCTTGGTAGGGCAGTTTCTTATACTTCTGTTGGTGCCACCATATAAACATTATCCAGGAAAAGCAATTCAGCAGGGGAATCCATACACTTCACTGATGGTCTGGCTGGCTCCAGAGAAGGATATTAGCATGTGCAAAGAATGGATGGATGCACTGCATGTCACTTATTCAATCAATCACCCATAAGTATTTGTTTTTTCATCCAAGCTTGAGAGAAGCACTGTGTTTGAGCTGACACCCCAGACAGGAAGCTGGAGAGCACCTGCTCTGTGTTGTCAGCTTTGCAAAGCTAGGGATAAGGATGACCTTTTGTGAATATTAATAGGTCCAGCTCTTGGGGCAGCTTCGCTTTATGCATATAAGAAGCTGCCTCCTTCATTCACTCCAGAAGAAGCCTGAACCATAGAGCAGTATGAGGAGGGTCTCCCAGTTAGGGGATTGTCTAGGTTTATTGGACCTAATGCTTATACAATTCTGAGAGTCACTTTAGTTGATGAACACAAAATCAACTACAAAGGTAAGTTTTATTTATAATGAGAAAACACAACAAATTACACATTAAAAAAAAACCTGGCAGGTGTGACAAAAATCTCTAAAAATTTAATATTTTTTTAGTGGATCAACTGCCTGACATACTCCCAAAATATAGTTTTCCTACATTTTTGACCACATAGCCCTTGATCTTATATAAAAAACATTTTCTATATAGAGAATAGAAAGATAATTCAGTCTTTCTTGTAGCATGGTCATAGAAATTTGTTTTTTCTTATTGATAGTTTAGGAAAAGTTTCTTTCTACTTCTCAACCTGTTACCAACAATGACATGTACATTTTAGTATTGTTGTCAATTTTGGGAAAATTTCTATCAGATTTCTTTGGTAGATATGCTGTGATATTTTAGAATTATTTTTCACAGATCAGTGTCAGCCTTCCTACATTTGTTTTTCCTCTACTACCTATTTACATATTTTTGGTTCTAGGCCCCACAGGGCAGGTTCATATCACAGTGTGGCTCTACACCTTCATGTTACAATATGAGGTGAGTTAGCACCTTGGGAAGTAGGATTGTTCTATCAGGATGGCTAGGAACTGCTTAACTCTTCAAGAAGATGACTGCAAAGCTGCATAGATACATCCTGTTAAACACAACTGAAAGGATCCTGTAGTAGGTTGAATAATGGCAACCCAAAGATACCAGATCTTAATTCTGGAACATGTGTATGCTACCTTACAAGCAAAAATGGTCTTGGGGTATGATTAAGAATCTTGACGATCTTAAGGATAAATTATCCTGGATTATCCAGGTGGACCCTATATACCATCACAAGTCAGGCAGTGGGAGATTGCACACACAGAGGAGAAGGTGATATGAAGACAGAGGTAGAGATTGGAAAGATGTGGCCACAAACCAAAAAATACCAAGGAATGCTGGCAGCCACCAAAAGAAGCTAGAAGAGGCAAGGAATGGATTCTCTCCCAAAGCCTCCCGAAGGAGCTCTGGTGACACCTTGATTTTGGACTTCTGGACTCCAATACTAGAAGAAAATAAGTTTCAGGTGTTCTAAGCCACCGAGTTTGTGATGATTTTTTACAGTAGCCCTAGGAAACTAATAAGAATCTTAGTTCAACTTCCTTATTACCAGATGCATCACAAGGCCACAGCTTTTCCACTGTCACTTTATATTAGTGGAAATGTGAAAGAGGAGAAGTTGGAGAGTGTGGGGAAAATGGAACTTTCTGACCAGGATTCCTGCCTGGCCTTGATAGTGCCCATCGTATATATATATAAAGCCTGTTTGCACATCTATGGGATGTTTACCATGGACAGCAACTGGTCAGTCACAGGATTGCTGGCCCATTGGAGGGGTGAAGAGGAAATACCCATTCTATCTTCTCCTCTGTTCCTGGTATGTAATTGGTCAGGCTTCTACCAGTCACCAGAGACCTGCCCACAGAGTTCCTCCTGGTGCTAGGGGTGGGGAAGGGTAGTGTGGCCAGGATGAGCAGGGAGAGAGCTGAGAGAGCCACTGGGAGAACTGCTGGAGAATGGGGAGAGAGTGGTGCTCCTAGGGGATTAAGCTTGTGCTGGGAAGCACAACCTGTAGCCAGCCTGGGGAGTGCATTTGAGCCAGCCATGTTTACCAAGCTGTCTGTGACTGCCATGGGAATGAACATGGTATCCCCTTTATCCCAAACTTCTTGCCCTTGCCTTTATTCAGTCTCATCAAATTCATAGAGAACTTGCCCTGTGTGGGGAACCCCTCTTTCCAGAACTACAGAGGGGAAGGAGAGAATTATCCCAACCAATTTCTGTTGAAATATTTACTTTTGTAAACTGTAAAAGAATCATACAACAATGTGAACATGTTGTTTAGGCCTCTCCAAGGGCCTTAGAAGGGGCCCAGGTGAGAGAAGGATCTTGAAGCTTCAGACTCATTTGCACAAAGTAAATCTTCCTCTGCCTCAAGGCAGCCACAGTGATTATATTGAGGAAAGTCTAAAAGAAAGGTCTTATGCCTTTGTGGCAGGGAATAGCCAATTTGGAAAAAAGCAGCATCTTCAGTGCAGGAGCACAATGGAAAACAGTTTATGGTGGGGGCTGGGAGTAGAAGAGCTTGTAGAAGGAATAGAATAATAGTGATAATAGCTAGCATTTAAAAAATGTTAATAGCATTAAAAAAAACATTCTTTAAAAAGTTCTACATGACTTCTGCCCTTTCCTTCCTACTGGAAGGGGTGGGAAAGTTTAAGCTTTCTTCTTGTCTCTGACCCCCACAGAGACATTTGTTTCCTCTCCTTCTCCCATAACAATTGCTCTTGTATTTGAATTTTCTCCAAATGTTCTATAATTATTTGTTTACATATTTATTCCCTCCCCCAAGGTTTTGAGCTCTGTGAGAAAAAGAACCTGCCTGATTTAACTTTGTAAACTGATTGAGTTACAAAGAATTATAAGAGAGCAAGAAAAGCTGGTGAGAGACCCTAACGTACAGACTTAGACCACTCCAGCTTCCATCAACATGCACTCTTTTGTCTACTACCCTGGCGGTGGAAACTTTATCAAGTCCAGGGAAGCAGAACTGACCTTTTAGGTTATCACCAGCATGGGTTATCACCAATCTACTGGTTGTAGCATAAATATTGATTTTTGGTACTTAAAACATCAGGCTTTGAGACTCAAAACTGTTCTTTCAACCTACTGTTTCTGCTAAGAGTTTCGATCATCTATTTTGAAGTCTCCCAACAATCCCCACCCCAGCTGAGAAATTATTCTGGTTGGTTGGATGTATCTCTCCTTCACTGATTTAGTAAGTCCTTGGTGCCCAAGGAGATGAGAGGAGACAGGAGTCATGGGACAAAGATATTTACAAAGAATGAAAACATATCAGTTAATAGGAAAATATTATCCCACTACAATTATGTCTCTATATCAGATCACCTTTTGCAAGGCTTCATGGGTCTGGCTGGTAGGAAATCCCATCTTATTCATATTTTGGAAGCCCTGCAATAGATCATGCAAAAGGCCCAGCAGGTTGTGACAATTATTAATGCTTTCCACAAATATTCCATGTCTTTTTCCTTCCAGTGCTCTTGTCAGGACATAACTTTCTTCCCACTGGAAATTGGTTGTGCCCATTTGGCTTGCATTGGCCAGTGAAACTTGAGTGAATACAGTGTGTACCCTGAAGAAAAGAGTTCTAAGAACACGGTGTGATTCACTGTGCTTCTTTTTCTTTCAGCATGAATACCAGAGGGAGGAGTTGTGGAGCAGAGCTCTCAGCTGACCCCCAGTGGACTCATGGCACTAGTGAGACATCAGACTGTTATTGGTTAAGCTACTATAATTTTGCATTTGTTTGTTAATGCATCATAAACTAATCTCCTGATTATTGTAAACATGTAAAAACACAGCTCTCTCACCAAAGAGTAAAAGCCTCCATGTCACCTCATTTAAGTCAAAAGAGACACATCTAGAAAAGAAGTGAGTGTTTGGCTATTGGCACATGTAGGTAATTGGAATGAAATACATAAAAAGCTAATTTTTTTGAGGTAGCTGTACAGCCAAAGAAACCACAGGCCTGGACAAAGGAAGTCTGTGACAGTTTAACATGAATGAACAAAAGCAGATTGAGAAAAGGGATTAGCCCCCAAGGAGGGTATATCCCACCTTTGCATATGGGCCTATGGAGGATGACTAAGGACTAAGAAGCAGAATTTGGGCTGGATAATTAAGTATTCTCCACACCCTTGAAAGAGAGCCTTCCTAATGTCTACCCAGTAGAATCTATAGACCGACGTCTTCCATCTTTCCGGTTTTAAAACAAGAGTTTTATTGGCATTAGCCTGCCTCTATTCTACCATGTATATTGTATATGTGGGATATTTTTATATTTTCTTCCATAAGTCTCTGACTCAAGAGCAGTTCCCTCCAGACCTGATGTAGTTACACATCATTACACATCATTCCTAGTGATGTACAGACTACCATGCATCACCCAGAGATACTGGACTTTTAAACTTGATGCCAAGACTGAATGGGACTTACGGATTTTGTCTTCTGAGATAAATATGAGTGTTTTCTTCATAAAAGAAGGAGAGTAAACTGAACATTCAGTGATCAGAAAGGCAGACTATTAAAGGCATTAGGATTGTTCACAGAATTATGTTTTCTTTCTTGCCAGGCACATGGTAGATTGTATTTCTACCCATGTGAAATTAGGTGCAGCCATATGACTTACTTTGGCCAGTGAAGTGTGAGCTCAAGTGATGTACGTCACTCAAAGCAGAAGTTCTAAGAACCACTGCATGCTTTGCAATGTTTTCAGTGAGTGTTTATTCTCTCAGTGTTGAGTTCCAGAGTATGACTATCAACAGTGTGGAGCAGGATCCCCAGTCAACCGTGAAGGGTATGAGCAATAAACAAACCTCTTTTATTTGAAGTCACTGAGATTCTAGCGTTGCTTGTTTCCACAGTAGTCATACCTATTCTCATACATGCTCTTACACAGTCCAGGACATTCTGTCAGGGCCCTGTAGTCTTGGCTGATGCTTATTGTCCTAGTTTAAAAGTGGCCCAAAGATCCAGATCTGAACTCTCAAATTCATGCCTCTTAGCCATTAGTCCTCTGGCCACCTCTTGAAGATCTGTGGGGAAAGGGCCATAGACATCCACCGTACTACGTGGGACACCTTATGGGAAATTTCTTATATAAACTAAATCTTTTCTGGTCTTGGGGAAAATTTTCTTGCCCACCTCCTCATTGTCCATCTCTACCTGTCACAGCCTAGAGTTTCTAAAAAAAAAAAACAAAAACCTGGGTGGGGAGGCTTTTTTAATGTTTCAAAAACTATATTTTAACTATGCAGTACACAAGCCAAAATAATTCTGTTTTGCTATTTAACAATATTTTGCATTTTTTAGCAAAGAACTCTGAATCAGAAACCAAAACTTGGACTGCCTTTCTGGGTGTAGGGTAAGCATGAGATATCTCACACACTTTTCACAGCAAGAGGAAAACATAAGCTAATATCTCAACACATTATTCTGACACACATGTCATTGACAAGAATTCAGACTCATAATGAGAAGCTGAACTTGTTCCTCTGTAAGAACTTAATATAAATCCTTTTAATCAAATGTCATTTTGAGAGTGGACAGAGGAAAACAGGAAAGAGCTAGCATTTTGGGATCCTACTATGAGCCAGGTATTTTGCCACACTTAACCCTCTCAGAACCCATGTGAGGGAAGTGCTATCATTTTCTCAATAAAAACACTTAAGTCATTTGCCTAAGGCCACAGAGCAAGTAGTGGCAGAGCTGGAAATCCAACAAGATGTCCCTAACTGCAAAGGCTTTACAGTTGCAGTTTTCCTTCCCTATCTGTAGCCATGTTCAAATGAAGTTAAAAGAGAGAAAATATCTACCACAGTAGGGTAAGAAAAATGTGATGTAGAATTAAAGAACTGCGTTTTTTTTAATATGAGTAAAATTTAGACATTTTGAACATTGAAACAGTTAATCCGTATAGAAGCTCCCCATTAAACTACCATTTAAATAGTCACTATATTTACATTCTTTATTTAGGAAATCTACGACTGATGGAAATATAATTTATATTATCCTTCAGACATCAGATGTAAATGACAGTGAGAGATTCTGTACAGGTATAGTCTGGGAAATGGATCATGCCCCTGGTTGGCCATCAAATCTGTGGCTTGTTCTTGTGTCCATATGGCTTTCATCTAAAGGAAAATCGGGGAGAGCAGTTTCACAGAATTTAAAAATTTATAAGAGAACATTTCTTGGCTATGACCAGTGTTTGATGTGTGTGGAGGTATAGCTTTAATTTTTACTGGATGGACAAAGCCAAAGAGGCTGAGTTGGGAGAATGTTGAATAAAGGTACAGCAAAGAGTTCCTTGTACCCATAAGACTGTGAATTCCTGGAGAGTAGTGGACATATTTAACTCTTTATTGTTTTCTCAGAGCTTAACACAAAGCATGACACTTAATGAAAGTTTAACTAAATTAAGGAAGCAGCATGGACTTTGAATCATCACTGGAATTCAAAGCTAGGTAGATTCTCCTGTTCCTCATTAGATGAGGTTAAATCATGTACCCTTGAGATGGCGCTCTGTCATCTATAAAATGGAGAAAATACCTATTTACAATATTGTTATGAGCATTGTTCAGGAGATTCTTGGGCAAATTCTACTTTAGAAGTTTAATGCCCTGACCCCTGTCATGGATTTATTAGTCTTATGTCTCTCAAGAAAAAAGATGGAAATAAAAAATTGTGACCATTAACTCTTCTTAAATTAGTCCGACTAAATTCTGCGTGCTCCTTTCTCAGAAACATAAATGTTTTGCTGTTGCAACACATGGAACATGTAATGCTTGCAAAGTCTCTAACAGGTGTGTGTCCAAAACTTGTGCCAGCTTGATATTTAGTGTTGATTCTAAAGAACAGGGAGGGACCTTCCCATTGGTCCACATCAATAAGGTCATGGAGCTTTAGTTGGATCTCACCACAGCCTATCATTTCTGTCTTAGAAGAAATTATAAAAGGGGCATGAATCCTGGCTTTGAAACAGATGCTCAGTATGAAACTTCCTATGTCTGCCCACCTACCCAACTCCTACCTGATAATTAAAGGTGGGAGCATGGTGATCTGCTCAGACATGTGAAAACTAGGAGAAATCTCACATGCAAAAGGCTGAAGCCAGTAAGGGTCAGAGCTGACTGCTGTGTAATATTGTTCTGAACAGCTAATAGAAGATAATAAAAACAGCTATTTCCTATTGCCTAGATTTTTGTTATCCTAAAATGTCCACCTCTTTGCTTATCTTGAAAATCAGCCCAGACTTTCAGTCCAGACAAGTTTCCATAGACCCCTTTGGCCCCTGCTCTTCTGCTCTAAGCACAACTATAAACCCTGGAAATTATGAAAGAAACAACAAAAGTTGGAAGATGGTAAGAAGAAGAATAACTCATTTGAGACCCCAAGACTGGAGGAACGACCCATCAGTACAGCGTCTTATGTGCCCCCATCTGACAGAAGAAGACAACCCAGACCCAGCCTGTCCCTACCCCTGACCTAGCAATGGAACGCAGCCCAGGTAGGCTCATTCCTTCCCTGGATTAAATAAGAATCCATTTGACAACATCAAGCCAGACATCACTCTCAAGACAGACCAATAGGGAGTCTCACCAACAATTAAGCACCCAGGAGAAGTGCTTCCCATCTTGGTAGTGCCTTAAACTCCCCTGCCCCATGGAGAGAAACTGAGGCTGGTGGGTAGAACCAGCAAGAAGGAACTCTGCTACAGCAAGTGGCCTTCCCCAGGAAGCTTCTTTGTCCCTCTGGGCTTGAAACTCTCTTCTCTTACCCAGAAGGACCCTGCAGTTGAACTCTCAGGCATTTATTCTAGATAAATGGAAACTTATGTCCACACAACAACCTGTACACAAATGTCAATAGTAGTTTTAATCATGATAGGCAAAGACTTAAATCAGCCTAGATGTCCCTTAACAGGTGAATGGCTAAACAAAGTGTGATACATATATTCATTGACTATTACTCATCAAAAAAAAGAAATGAATTAGTGATACATACAACAGTTTGGAGGAATCTCCAGAACTATGCTGAGTGAGAAAAGCCAATCCTGAAAGGTTGTATACTGTATGATTCCATTAATATAACATTTTTGAAATGACAACATTTTAGAAATAGAGGTCAATCTACTAGTTGCCAGGGATAATTCAGGATAGGGAAAAGGCTACGACTATTATAAAAGGGGAACATGTGGTATCTTTGTACTGATGGAACTCTTCTAGGCTTTGACTGTGGTGATGGATACATAAACCTAGACATATGATAAAATGGAATAGAACTAAGCATACATACACACACACACTTTTTATTCCCACTGAAAATTATGGCAGCTTGTGAAACTTTTCTTCTCCCAGAATGCTATGAAACCAGACCACAGAGTCCTGCACAAAGTACAGCCCCAAGATTAACACCCTTCCACTGTCCCCCAGGACTCTTCTAAAACCAGCCTGAGGCAGTATAGGCCTTGCAGCTGAACAGGTTATTGTGACTACAAAACCCCTTACCCAGATAGCCCTGAAAGCCACCAACGAGCTCACAGACCATGGAAGAAAGAGACCCATCTGCAATGAATTCTAGTAACCAGATGTAAATACTATAAAAGAGGTAAATAATCTTTGAGAGGATGTGTATAAGAAAGTGAGCCATGGATTCACTTAGACGTGGGATTCAGTCCTAAATCTACCTAAAATGAAGACAGGTATAACCTTGTGCAAAGTAAATCTCAGTTTCCACATTCGTAAAACGGGGGCGATAAGAGCACCTACCTATCTCATGGAGTTGCTGAGAGGATTAAATGAGATCTGGTATGTAAAGGGGGTAAAGCACTGCTTTGGACTTAATTGCATCGCCTCAAAATTCGCATGTTGAAACCCTAACCCCCAACATGACTAGATTTGAAGAAAGCACCTTTAACTAGGTTATTAAGGTTAAATGAGGTTATAAGGGTGGGACATAATCCTCTAGGACTGGTATCTTTACAAGAAGAGAAAGAGACCAGGGATGTGCAGGCCGAGTGAAGACTATGTGAGGACACAGTGAGAAGGTGGCCGTCTGCAAGCCAAGGAGAGAGGCCTCAGGAGAAACCAAACTGCTAATGCCTTGATCTTGGACTTCCAGCCTCCAGAATTCTGAGAAATAGATGTCTGTTGTTTTAGCCCCCTCCCCCAGTCTGTATATTTTGTTACGGCAGCCCAACTGATACATGCACCAACAGACACAGAGTTATGTGCTCAATAAATACAAGCTGTGATAATGATATTTATTGTTGTAGCTAATGTAAGTAAATGTTTAGGCCTTGGAGCAAAAGACGTAGTTCCTGCATTTTTAGAGGCCTGGGAGGCCTCTATTGGTAGTTATGGGCCTGTGGTCAAAAGGGAAGAGCATAAATTAAGAGGGGATGCCAAGAAGAGCTCATGGAAAAGAGAATGAGCAAAGTGAAGGTGGGTGTGGGCTTTTCTGATATGCAAAGAGTAGATGGCCACAGAGCAACAGCAGGAGCTCAGTGGAAAGACATCCAATCATCCATGAGGCCAGCACCTGGGTGGAGTGTCAGAACCAGAGCCCATACAGTGCTTCCTATAGGACAGCCCTAAACAGAAGGATGAAAAGGGAAGTGTGAGTCTAAATTACTACAGGATGCTGAGGATCAATACTTGGTGAAATCCAAGTTGCTGGGGCAGAGGGAAAAACATGAGACATGGGGACAAGGGTCAACAACAGGGAGAAATTGGAGCACATGCCCTAGAAAGCTGTGGAGAATGACACTAAAATGTTTGCTGTTTGCTTTCATTTGTTACTGCGTGCTGCACAGTGGGTATGACTAGTTGAAAGTTACATGGTCAATGAGGGAGGTCCCAAGTCCATGTTTTATAATAAGAAGAAACAGCTAACACTCAAGGCATCACAATAGACCCTGAAACAAGAAAAAGGAATCACAGAAGAAGCCAGAATTCAATAGGTCTTTCATACGAACCTGAACAAATTGACCCTAAATGATTGCTCATCACCCTGGCACCTAGCAGCACCAGAGCTGGAGTAAGTAAATACACCACCAACCCACCAGCACCTGGCCATTCTGCCAGGTGATCGTAGGCTGCACTTCTTTGGGATAAATGAGAGGTTGGCAAACTTTTTCTTTTAGGGCCAGCTAAGTAAATATTGGTGGCTTTGTGGGCCATATAGTTCCTGCCACAGTTACCCAATACTGCTCTTACAGAGCAAAAGCATCCATTGACTATATGTAAACAAACAACCAAGGCTATGTGCCAGTAAAACTTTCATGCAGATGCTGAAATAAAACTTTCATGTAGTTTCTATGTGTCATGAAATATTATCGCTTTGATTTTTTTTCAACCATGTAAAAATGTAAAAACCATTCTCAGCTTATGGGCCACAAGAAAACACACAGCAGGCCAGATCTGTCTTGTGGGCTATTGTTTGCTGACCCCTGATGTTGATGCATAGCCCACCCAGCACCAACTGGGCATTCTCCGTTTGGTAACCCAGTGATATATGCTCCTGTGACATAAACAAACCATTTGGGTTATGAATGGAAGAGATGACTTGATTTTTTTAGTGTTGCTAATACTTGTGTTTATAACAATGGTTAGCCAATGTTTAATCAACTCTTTAGTTTCTGATGCTAACTGGTGAGGATTATGGCCCGGTCGATGGGCTAAAGAGCATTGGTTGATCCTTTTCTGCATTTATAAAATGTCCTGAACTCATCTATTTCTCATCACCTCCTTCTCTAACCTAAGTTACTATCATTTCTTGCCACAATACCTTCCTAATTTTCTTTTCCTCCGTAGTTTCTTCTGTGTACAGCAGCAAATACCCTCTTTAAAATATAAGTCTAATCATGTCACTCCTGTGCTCAGAATCCTACAGAATCTTTCCATAATACATTTCATCAGCTACATGAGTCCTTATCTATTTCTCTACTGCAACTGGGGTTCCCTATCTGAGATGGAGTTTAGAGGGCAGGGTATTTATTTGTGAATAACCTTAGGATCAGCAACTGTGGAAAGCAGGAAGCAAAGCAAGGGTGGGCAGAGGAGGACGTTGAAACTACAATGTAGGCTCAACAATACAATGTTGGGGGAGGAAGGAAACTACAATGTCGGTCAACCTCATGGAAAGCTCTGGAGCTAGAATGGCCCTTTAGAGTTTTCATAAGTCGGGTCAAAATACTGGGCCTTTATACTCCCTCAGTGATCAGTCACTAGATATGGGCAGCCATGGGAGGGGGTATGGCCTCAGTTGAGGTGGCTTGCAGCAGCTGACCTTAGGTGAGGTGGCCTGCAGCAGTCAAGGAAGCCCCTGAAAGGTTTGTCCACAGCATTTCCAAAGCTGGGGCAGCAAGTCTATTAAAGGGGGATCCGATAAGCACATTTCAATGCCCAACATACCCTCCTATATCATCACCTACCATTCTTCCACTGGTTCAGTCAGCTCCAGGCAAACGAGCCATCTTGTTGTTCTTCAAGCAAGTCAAGTACAGTCGTGCCTCTGGAGCTCAGCCCCTCCTCTTCCCTCTCCCTGGACAGCCCTTCCTATACATGCTCACTTTCTTCAAGTCTCTTCTCAAATGCAGCCACTTCAGAGAAAGAGCTTCTCTAACAATGTTGTCCAAAAAAGCAGCCTCCATCACCCTTGATCTCCCTATCCTACTTTATTTTTCTTCATAACACTTACCACTATCTGATACCTAGAATATATTTCTGCTTCCTTGATAGCTTATTATCTCTCTTACTAGATTACAAGCTCCTTGAGTTGAGGATTTTATCTGTCTCATTCATTGTTCCATCTCCAGAGCTTAGAGCAACGCATGACACAAAACAAGTCTTCAGCAAATGATTGTTGAACGAATACAAAAAAGAATGAACTGCTTGACAGTGATGCATAACACTGACATCTGTAGGAACTGCTTCTGCTTATTTAAATGAGGATAGTGTCTTCTCTGTTCTGACACAGGTGGTTCTCCACCCCCCACCCCAGCTGGCTACCAGAATGCCCTCCCTAGAACAAGCAGCTCAGTCTCCACATCCATCTTCCCAGGCGGGGCAGTGTCAGAGCTTTCTCCCTCACCCATCTCCTCCCTGACAGTTTGCACTGCTAACTCAGCTGCCACTCCTGGAATGGCAAACATGGCTGCTGCCCGTGAGTTCTCTACAGGACCTGATTCTTGCCATTACTTGCTTCCAATTGGTCTAACAAGGTAACCCGCCAGTACTCAGGCTACAAGGGGGGCAGGGGCAACAAGCATCTGTTGTTTCAGCTTTTACAGTGGGCAGTTTTCCAAATCTAGACTGGAGAATCAGATGCTGAGCATGAAAAACAAAACCAACCGATGTTCACATACCTAAGAAATAGCAGATCCTGTCACTGCTCCTTAAGAAACTTGAAATTTAGATGTTAAAACAGACCTTCACAGTTTTGTTGATCAATCAACATTTTTAGCCTCTAGTATGTGCAAGGCCTTGCATTAAGAGCTGTGCATATTCTAAATAAGAGAAACACAGTTCTTGCCTTTATAACTTACTCCTGCTAGGAAGGGAAAATAGTGTCAAGAGTAGCAGGCTTCAGGAATAGCAGACTAACTCATCCCCATTCTTGAATGCAATATTGTTTTTCATTCTTGTTTCAGTAGTAACTGTGAGGCAGCCATATTTTGGACAGAATTTGATATAATGTTGATGTCCAATAAATATTTTTAATAATGAGTGCTTCTGGAGAAATAGCATCGAAGAATATTACAGCAGATGGTAAAACATTTTTGCACATTTAATTTCTGCCAGAGCAACCCTCTATCTTACTTGAGATCAGTGGAAAATCAAACAGAAAATTAGAGACAGCTAGACAAAGCATGAGAAATGTCTGGCCTGAGCTAGGGAGGAGGCTTATCATTTGCCATGGTTGGATTAACTGTGTCTTTCTTTTAACCCTTATAAGGAGGAGGGAAAAAAATACCAGTATACACAGGGTATACATTGTATTATCTCATATTTGAGTTCACAGGACCACTGGGGGGAAAATAATAATCCCGTATTTATATTAAACCTGTTTCCTGCATGTCAAGATGGTATCAAGAAGTTTCTAACATGGTTAAGCTCCCATCAGGAAGCAATTAGACTCTATTCTAATCATTCCCAATTTACTAAAAAGACACCTGAGGCACAAAGAGTTCAGGTCATTTACTAGAGGCCAGAAATTCGAACTAAATTTTCCATTAATTCAGTTATGCCTTAGATTTGTTCTAGAAAATATATCCTGTTCAAACACTTCTGAAGGATGCCATGGGGTGTGATGGGAAAGGCTCTCTACTCTACAACTCAAGCATGAGGTTAGTGGAGATTCCACAAAATTGTGTGGTTTGTTTTACTTCTACTCAACATGGTGGTGAAAGCTTTCAGCCAGTCAGTGTGGTGGAGGTGAATATGGAGAGGGCCCAGTGTTCCTTCTGCATTACATGTCCACTAGGTACAGTAGATTAAGGTGATAACATATGTGTGTGTGTGCATGTGAATATACATATGTGTGTGCATACATATACCATAGTAAAAATAACCCAGGCACAGTAAACCTAATACTTTCTTACGCACCAGGAAATGTTATTTCAACACTGGAAAAGAAA
>JAVSCE010006425.1:0-14821 GCA_032199065.1 Smutsia gigantea
GGGTTTCAAGGACGCCCTGGAGAAATAAGGTCATTCCCCTTGGAAGCTGCTGCCCATGTCTCACAGCCTCTGCGGCAGGCTCCAGCATCACCAGGGCAGGCAGGCATGGATTTCCTTGCAGGGCCATCGGGCAGCTGAGGAAGCTGTGTGCTGTGGATGCTTGAGCTCAGCAGGAAAGCTTGTTGTGGTCTTTGTCCAATGCTGGAGATCCAGCTGTGACCGAGGAGCTGGGGTGGCAGTGGTGGTGCCCAGGCAGTCTGCCTCATCAGTTACCCTGGACTTAAAAAGAGGAGTGCTCAGTGGAAGCAGAGCGGCCCAGGTGACATGCACTGTAGTCCATCAGCAGTGGCAGTTGAGCGAGGTAATTAAAAGGCCTAGTCCTGTCGTGGGCCTGCAGCTGTGTAACATGGATCGGCAGCTGCACTATTAAACTTGAATTGAAAAAATCATATTAAGCAGGACAGCTCTACACAGCCTAAATTAATAATTGCTCTATCCAGTGAGAGTTGGCTATTAAATAGACCTAGAAGACTTCAGTGACAGTTACAAGAAGCTTTCACTTGGAAATACTTGATTTATTAATTGAAAACTGAAAGTTAGTATGTGCCACCTAATATATTGAATTAGTGCATTATATTTGATTAATAAGTCATCTGGGTTAACATTTCACAGTGGGTTTTGAGGTTAGAAAGACCTTCGTTTGAGTTTTGGCTCTTTGCTACTTAACTCGCAGTAGGACTATAGCAGGTACTTTACCTGTGTGTGTATGTTATCCATGGAAACAATACGTACCTTACTGGGTCCATGTGAAAAATAAATGAGATACTGCATTTAAGTGCTTCTTGTCTCTGGCACTTAGAACTAAAGACTTGCTATTAACTTAACCAGCTGAATCTTTAAAATGAGATATCTTTCACATGACACTGTATGTAGCTAATCAATGAATTTTATACCATTTTTGTCACTATAGTATCTTGATTTTAGATAATATACTTGTTGTTCCTTAACACATTTTTATTATTATCTCATAGACAGCAGAACCTTGGAGCAAAACTCTCCTTATTTCTTTCAAAATGTGATGTTAACTCAGTTGTGCATAGAATTATTTTCCGTTTATTCTAATTCTCAATGCCAGAGTTTCTGAAACTTAAATGTGCAAAGACAATTACCTGGAAACTTTTTACATGAAATTCCTGAGTACCAGAGATTCTGATTTAACAGGTAGGTCTGGGGCCCAGGAGTTTGTACTTAGCCAGCACCCAGGTACTCCAGGGTGGATGATCGTGTGGCTCTGTGCCCTTCTGCTGGCCCTAAGGCTACTTATACTTTTTCACCGGACTAGGATTCAGAAGACAAGAGGAAATACGTGTGACCTCAAGGGTCTTACCCCAGTGAAGGACCCAGTTTTGTTATGTGTAGTCCTCGCCTTGTCTGCCTCCCGAGGTGGTGGTGAACGTCAGATGCAGAGGCAGCGCCCAGTGCTTTGGGAAGCTGGGAAGTCTTTCCCAAATGAGTGGGGTATTAAAATGGGGTAAGGTCTGCCCTGCCTCCCTCTAGAGCTGTTTGAGCCATCAAAGCAGATAACACAGGCCAAAATACTTTGCATAATTTCCGGATTAAATAGTAGTAGGAGTATCTAAAGGTGAGGAGGAGATTGTTGGGTTTTTAGGTATCTGTTCTAAGAATGTGTTTCTGCCCCTGCTGTGCATCTAGTGCGGTCAAGAGAAGCTCCTCCCAGCGCTCAGGATGCTGGAGAAGTGCCGTTATTTATTCCCGGGAAATCAACTCTGCTTTCCTGGGTGATGCTATTGAGATATGTGGACAGTGATGTCAATACCATAAAAACTCCTTTCAAATGGAAATGTCAGCTTGGCAGTGGGAATCTGTTGTCAAGTTGGCCACTCACTGATGTCATGTGTATCATAGAATATTATGAGAATATTCTGCTGCCGACCCATGCCCACCAGACCGACACCTTGGGGCTGAGGGCAGAAGGGAGAACGAATGCTCCTTGTACAAGGTTATGCAATGACGATGTGATTGGCAGTTTCTTCGGCTGACCATGACCATTATTACTTTTTTTTGACTTTACATATTCTAGGTTATTAAGTGCAGAGATGATGCACACAGACATTTACATCCATATACAAATATACATTTCCCTTCATCAGTATATAAAAAAGCCTAAGAGAATCAATTATTTATCCCAGAACTATCACTTGTGACCAAGTGTGGAGCATAATGAAATGTCTAGTATTTATTGTGAAAAGCCTCTGAGAATGTGGAAATAGGTTATAATAGAAGCTATTGGAACATTCACATTTTTTTTTCCTAAAGAAAATCTTGTTATTAATATCTATGTCCAGCTGACTTACCTACTGTATCTCTGAGTATGTTGTAGATTTGGAGGGTGTTGGTAAGGCACGTGGTGTGTACTCAGCTCAGACCTGGGCATATCGTTATGTGAGTGGAAACCCTAATGTTTCCTCTCCTTTTGCATATTCACCGCAGAAGAAATAGTGAATTAATTGGCTAAAGGATTCCATCATCTTGGCCTAAAGCCAGCTTCATGGCATCTTGGGGGCAGCCCTGTCTCTATAATGCTGTGTCCAAAGCTTTGCCAGATCAACAAACCAATAAAACACTGGCACAGGGAAATAGATTTAAAATAGAGGGCAAAGAGGAAGGCAAGTTTATTCATTGATATAAACCTAGATGTAGTGGTGCCCAGTGAGTAAGTCCTTAGCAAGCAAAGGGTTTAATGTAGTGTGGACTTTGAGAGTCTGACTGCCAAGGTTGATAGCCCAGCTCTGTCACTTGCTAGCTGTGTGTGCTTGGGAAGACCCTTTAACTTCTCTGAGCCATTTTCCTCATTTATAAAATGAGGGTGACAGTAACAGGGCCTACCTTATAGGACTTGGGAGGATTAAATGAGTTGATACTTTAAAATGTTGCCTGGCCCAGAATATGTGCTATGTATGTGTTAACTCTATTATTACTTTTTTGTTCTTATTATGTACTTGTTGGAGAATTATAGTTTTAGATGGCTGAGCAGCTCTTTCACAGATCTGTAATTTATAAAATTTGGCATATTGCCAAGAGGAAATACATAGAGAACTGTAGACATCGAGGTACTCGGAGAAATAACTCAGAGACGTAGACTTGGTAGAGCCCAACTATTTGAATTTTTCCCTGGACCAATCCCAAATTTCCTCAGCCTTCCCTGGCCACAGACTCACTTCTCCAGCTATCTTGGACTATGTGCTGCACACCACGTGTGAATTAGACTTCTGGTTTGATGCCAGTGCTTATGCCTTCCTTCTACTTGAGATGGGCTTCTCCTCCAACTATATTAATCCAAATCTTTCTCAGCCTCTGGTGTCCAGACCACATGCCACCTTCTGCAAGTCTTCCTTATCAAGCCAGGCACAGGCAACTATTCTTCACTTCTTCTGAGTTTGGTTGGTAATCACTCTCATGGCACTCAATGTTTGCCTTGTATGATCCTTACGGGTTTAATATGTCTTACCTCTCCTGCCACGTGGTAAACGCCATAAGAGTAGAGACTATACATGTTTGTTTATTTTTTATTGTTCATTACATTATTATTGTATTATTACATTGTTGATTAATAATGTTTATTACATCCATTGAACAAATATTATGGCAGCATATCTCATATACTACCTTGTACATAATAGGTATTTTGCTTTTTTTTAAATTAAATAAGTGAATGTGTGAATGTAGATATGGTGACTAGGTCAGGGTGTGTGTGTATGGAGCCAATGTGAAGGAGTGAGAGGAGAAAGCTAAGGAGAGATGAATTAGAGCTGTGGGGGGCCAGGCAGATCGATGAGCTGATACGTGGCTGACAGCTGGCATTCTGGGGTCACGTGGAGTGGGAGAAAAGGTGCCTCAGGGGAGGGCTGCTTAGGATTGACTAGGGGTGGTTTTTACTGAAAGCAAGACAACTCTTCTTTGTTGTGGAAGTCTGAAAGGGAAATGACCAGATATGAGACAGATATTGTTGGAAAAACATAAAGGAAGATACAGATGTTTTAAAGATTAGAAAAACATAAAGGAAGACAAGAGTTTTACAGAAAGAGGCAGAAGGAAAATGAACAAAACAGTATTATTGACAAATCAGGGATGGCTCTAAGATTCATGTTTGAAATGTGCTCTCCACACCTAGCAACAAAATTGTGTGAAGTGGGCAAACATTTCTTTATTGTTTTTGGCTTTTTACCTCAATTATGAGGTAATAATTGGCAGTATATCATTGCCATGGTTATTTATCAAGATATCCAACCAGTGGGATAAGCATGTGTGTTATTTATATTTGTGTTAAATGCTTTAATAGAACTAGCACATTTAGCTGCCAGTTTTTTTCTTTGAAGATGGCATTCTGTCTGTCATAATTTAGTGGTTCAGAACTTTGAGATTAATTAGATTTCAGTTTCACAGAAGACCTATGTGTGAAGCAGTGGAGGGATTCCTTCAGTGTCTCCAGGTCCTTATTCCCTGGCACATTGTTAGCCCAATGCTGGCACCCAATAAGTGCTCTATGAATATTTTTCAGTGATACAATTCAGTTTAAACAAATTTCACAGATTGGATGGACTTCATGGAACATATCCTTTGTGTTTGAAGTTCTTCCCAAATCTAAATGTAGAGATTAAATTGGAGATAGAACCATAGTATAGGGCACTCATAGAATTTTAGCCCTAGATAGAATTCCAGAGATTGTCTAGGACTACTTCCTCATTTTTCATATAAAGACCGTGAGGACCAGAAAGATTCAGTGACTTGCCCAGGCTCCCACAGCTGATTACTGGCTGAGCTTGGACCAAACCCAGATCTCCAGGTCTTGAGGCTTCAGTATCATCTCTTTCCATTACCTGTCTCCCTGAAGCAAATCTTAGTTCCACGCTTCCTCCCATGGCATAAGTTAGCTACTGAGCTCCTAACACAGAATTTAGCAAAGCTCCCTGTGCTGTTGTTAATTGCAAGACAGAGATCAAATCCCCTCCTCTCATGGCTCCCGGGCAATGCAGGTGCTGCCTGGGGGCACCCGTATTAATTTTTTGATGTCCTGCGTGAGTTTCTCCTCCTGTTAAGTCTGTTTGAAAAGGAGAGTTTGCACCATCTAGTGGATCTAAGAAGAGGCTCTTGGGTTTAGTTTTTTGGTGGCCCTACTTTAAAATGAAGAAAGGAACGATATTTTTACTTAACTAATCTGCAGATGGTCATCTGGAACCCTTTGTTCATATCACAAGAGTGAGGTCAGCAGCCCGGAATGATGGTAGGGTCAGTCGGTTCCTTCCAGCACTAAAAGTAAGGCATGTTATTCACCATTTTCTTCTTTTTCAATGGGGGAAGGAGGATAAGGATGTGGGTCATATGTCAACGTATTTTTTAAACTGGTGCTTGGATTCTTCTAGTCATTAATTCGAAACATTAAGTCTGTTGTACTGGATCTTCCCATAATAGTTGGGAATTATTTAGATCTAAATATTATTCCTGGGAAATCCTTTAGTATTCATTTGGAAGATTATTCAACAGTATACAGTAAGTATTCTACTACCCAGTTGGATTAATGAAGTTTTTGAAAGCTTCCAAATTACTCCTTTGTTTCCTTCAATAGAGCTTTTAAATCTTTTCCAAAGCTCTGAAAAATACCTATTTCAAATGGTAGATGGCAGACGATGGTGTCTTCCAAACAGGGCGACTGAATGACTGAGTGGGCGACACAGGGCGGGGAATCTCACCACCGACTTTGCCCTGTGATCCAAAACGCTTTTTTACTTCCCAGGCCTGACTTTTCTTTGGAAAAAATGTGATTGGGCATCTTTATACTTAAGAGAACTGCCCAGGAAAAACCAGTGTTTTGTTTTACTTTTGTTACTCCATCTGCTGAAATATCCTAAATGGCACCTTAACACCTGTGTACTGGAGGCGTCCCTTGTGAGAGCGGCTCTCATCCTGGTGCGCATCGGAATCAATGCAGGAAGCCTTGCTCTGCTCCTTTAGGTCTGATTTACCTGGATCCAGATGGGGTGTGAGCCAGGGTTGAGAACCCTTGAATGCAGCCCCTGAAAGTGTGTTGTGAATCACTGGATTCCAAATCAAGTTTGAGCATTGGCGATCGGCGTTTGAAAACCAGTGTTCTCCTCTGGGCCAGAAGCATACTGTGTTGTGATTGGAGTGACGAGGTTATCATTGCGTCTAAACGAGTCCATCTTTACATCTCTAATTGGTGCTGGTGGGGTCAGTCTTGTTGTGTGACACTGCTCTGAGGAACAGGGGACTCTCAGGGATAGCCAGAGCAGTGAGGGCCAGAGTTAATGCTTTTGTGAGTGCAGCAGTTTAATGTATTATTATAATTGTCTTCGTCTGAGGGCATCGATTCTATAGTGTTGGCACTCGTCCCAGTGACAGTAGGGAAGTTGATGTCTCACATTCAATCTACTTTTTCTCTTGTTAGTTTTAAGAGCATTTTTTTTCTGTTGTTGCCTTTAAGATGAATTTCACCTCTTTCCATGGTTTCCTGTAGGAAGGTGCTCAGTGAGTTCTTTGGAGAAGCCATTTTCTGGAGTAGAGCCCTGATCTTTCACTGTGAGCAGCTTCTTGCTGAGAAATGTAGCTGAACTGGTTGGAGGAAGGGATGCGGTGGTAAAGGGGCAGGGGTGGGTATAAATCCTCCCAATGCTATAACTTGAACTCTTATAATGGGAGACAGTGTCTTTGGCTGTTATCAGTCCACATAGTTGATACAGCTATTCAATTTTAAAGTGTTCCTGTTGTTCTCAGAAGGCAGGAGATGAGAATGACAAGGAATTGTTAGAATTCCCACTTTGGCTTCCCCTCTGAATAGTATAAAGAACATGCAATTTGGTATCAGGGAGATCTGTCTCTGCCATTTGTGTACTTTGAGGGCAAGTTTTTGAGCCCCAAATTACTTACCTGGAAGATGAGAAGAACCCTGCTACCTATCTTGCAGGGCCAAGGTGAATTAACTCAGATAGTATACGTGAAGCATCTACCACAATGCTTGGCCAAGAGCTGGGGCTCTCAGTAGCTATTTCGGGAGCTACTACTAACACTAGTAATAATTAATGGTAATGATAATAATGCCAGGCTTTTTTCTCTTCCTTTGGAAATGGTGCCTGAGAGAGAAGTAGCATTGCTGCCCGTGTGTCTGGTTGTCCTTCTGGTTGGCTGAGGGCAGGGATGGTAAAGGGGTGCTGCTAGAGGTCCCAGCTGGGAAAGGTGGACTCAGAATTTTCATCCTCATGTAATCAACATGTTAGAATTTCGTCTCATTGTATATTAATCCCTTAAAATGTTGTTGCTCCCTAAAAGAGTTAATTTCACTGATCATTCATTTGTGTTTAGACTGCTTGTTTACTTAGAGGGCAGAGAATATAGGCTTTTATTTAAACAGTATGGAAGGGGCGTTAGTAGGGAAGAAGGGCAAATGTAATTTGTGGGGATTACTTTGATTTAACTCATAGCTGGTGCTGGGGGTGGTGTGGGCTTCGAAAACACAGGGCGCCATTATGGGGGCCGACTGGAGGGCAATGCGGCCCCAATAAAGCAGCCACCAATTTGGAATTGCTGTGCAGATTTCCCTGTTAGGAATGCCGGTGTGTCGCCATAAGTTTGTCTTGGTGCCACCTTTGTCATTTGCTGTAACTTGGCAGTGCCATTTCTTTGATGCACTGGGCCTGGAATATAAAGCACTCATGTGAATCAGTGTAGACTGAATTTGCATAGCTGAGGGACCTGGGATGCAGTTTCAGAAAGTCAGTGTAGACCAATAGAGGTTGAGAGATATTCTCCATCTGGGTTCTGACAAGCTGAGGAATACGGAAAATGAGTGAAGCAGATGGAAGACCAGAGTAGCACCTTTATCATTGATGAAGCTGCCGGGGAGAATAGGGTTTCTACCTGTGGGTAAGATTTCCTCACACTGAGCTCCAGAATTAGACAGACTCACCCAGACGCGCCACAGAACCTGCAGTGGGAGGGGCGGAGAAGCGCATGCAATTCCTGTTGGCAGCCTGGCTCCCAGATGGAAGGGAGGAAGGACAGGCTCCTCCCCAAGGAAGAGTTACCGAGGGGGGTCCTGCATTTGGGAGGAAACATTAGGATTGGAAACTTCATTATTCTCCCTCAGGTCTAGAAAAATCCAACCTTTCTAAAGCCTAACGAATCTAGGGTAGTAATTCATATTAAAAAAACAAATGGGGGTGATTTAAATGTGATTCCTGTGTTCAGGAACCTATGATGGGTCCCTGTTACCTGCAGAAAATAACTGGACTCCTTCACTTGTGTTTGAAAGCCCCCTCCTAACCTGGCTCCGTCCTACGCCTTAACCTTCCTTCCCTCCGTGATTTTCAAGTGCGAATCTGAGATCAGTGCCCGCCTAGCCTCTGCTCTTATTACCATGTTCCTGCTGGTTCATTCTTCCTACTTCCTGGCTGTTTGTCCAAAACATATTAATCTGGCAAGTCCTGGTACATTCCCCGTAGTGGGCTAGCCCTGCACTTAAGCACACACTGATTTCTGTTGTCTCTCACCTGCTGCTGAGCTTGGCCGGGGACCTGGCAGTTCAGCACATGTGAATTTTACCCACCAACTGCTATAAAGGTCCTGAGGGACGGGATCTTTCTCACTCTCATGTATCCTAAGCTGCTAGTATATTGTACACGTGAAAAGCACTCAATTAAATATTCAATTTAATGGTTAAGAAAATGCATCAAAAGAAAGTGGCTAGCATCCTTATCACAGTAGAATAGTTATGTGTTGTTAGGCTGGAAGATAAAATTACAGGGCAGAGAACTGAAGTAGCTCATGTTTCATGTCACTGACATGGAATCAAAGAATCTCATATTTTTGGAACTGAGAGGAGAGGTCATCTGGTTTAACACCATCATTTTACAGCTGTGAACGCTAAGGCTTATGGTTTGAAAAGAAGTATTCAGTCTGTGAGCTTATATTTGTGAGAGGAATAAAGGATATGAAAGAGATGATTTTTCAATTCTTTCACATTAGATTACCCCCCAGGGGTTTATGGGTGGCTTTCTATTTACATCAGGGAGTCTTCTAAGTGTCCCAGAGTGCTTTTCCGTCTGCTGGAGAGCCTCACTTCTTTACGCCCTCTCGGAAATCCGTGGAGGAAGGCACTTGGCGCGGAAGCTCTCACCACATCGCATCACTGACCTTCTTCATTGATATGCGGAAATTCGCTGGGCTGGATTACAGAGCAGGTCAGAGGCACCAGGCTTGTTTTAACAGCTGCAGGAGTTGAGACGCCAAAAGATTACTTGACTTGCCCAAGGTCACCGGATAACAAGGATTAGAATGCTAGTGTTTCATATTCCCACCGCAGTCCATTTTCTACTCCCTGGGATGCCGTTTTCTTCCTTAAATCATTATCGCTAGACTCTTGAGAATTCCAGCTGAGAAAGGAAGCACACGTTCAATTCCCTTACCGGCAAAGAGAAAGAACAGCCCGCGGGCGTACTCACCGAGGGTAGGCGCCGAAGACCCGAGCGCGGGGGTGGGGGGTGGGGGGTGGGGTGGGGGTGGGGGGGTGGGGGGGGGTGGGGGGTGGGGGTGACCGCCCGGCTGAGGAGCGCCGCGGGCGGACGCCGCCCTTTGCCCGAGAGGAGCAGAAGGCGGAGCTGACCCAGGAGGAGGACAGGTCACCTCGCTGGCCCTCAGGCCCTCCCAAGTCCCAGGCACGCTTTCCCAGTGCAGATTCAGTATCTGTTTTTATGTTGTAGAAACCCCAAGACATTAAGTGATGATATTTAACTATCGTATAAAAATGTCAAACAAAATAAGCATAATTTTTGTTTATTTCTACCACTGTTTCTTCCCACTAAATTTGAAATATTTTAGAGTTTTAATTAAAAAATTAAGCCTTAGTGTTGGCTCATATTTGCCTACTAGTTAATAGAAAGTTAACTAATGTAAGCACAATTAACTGTTCTAAACACACTTTCAAAAAGTGACTCTTCTCACATTAATGAGTCACTGAGTCAGTTTGGTAGGTCACAATTAGCACTTAAAAACAGAATAAAATACAAAATGTCAGAATGCACTGTACTTAACAATGGTAAATATTACACGTTATTGTAAAATATTTTATGATGGGCCATGGTTAAAAAAATTTAGAAATACACTGTTCTCATGTTTTGAGGATTGGAGATGGGTTATGAGATTACTTTTGATACTACATTTCTGCTTTTTTCTGGGCTGCAAATGTTACTTGGTCTTCTCTTTGTATAAACCATTCATTTATCAATTCATTCACTCAACAAATATATTTTGAGCACCCAGTATATGTGAGGCACTGAACTAAATGATAGGGATGAGATCTCTATAGCAACTTACTTGTAAGGCAGATCATCTTACTTTCAGGGAAAACACTATTTCAGTTTGCATAAGGTTTAGTGTAGATAACAGAAAACCCCCTTAATGTGACAGAAAACTCCCTCCAAAAATCCTTTCCTAGTCCATACACCAATTCTGTTTACACCTCACTGTCCAGCACATATACAGCTACCGCAGATGCAAAGGAAGAAGGGAAATGTAGTTTTCAGCTCTCAAGTTCGGGCTTATTCTCAGGGAGGAAAGGGAGACTGAATTTTGGGCAATGAGAAGTGCCTATCACAAACCACAGAGTTTCTTACATGTTCACAAACTTTCGTTTCTGTTGATGTTTCTGTCATTGTAATTACTGGAAAAGCACAGGATAGGCAGGTAGAGGGCTAGGCAGGGATGTCCTGCTGAAGAGACAGATAGGAGATGCTCACCTTCTGCTTGCCAGACTGTGTCCCCTTGCATGGGGCTGTGTCCACCCCCAGGATGCGGTGACTTTAATTGCAGAAGGTACTTTCAGCCCCAGCCAAGCCATCTACTTACCAAACTGTAGGCCTGGAGGGGCCACTCTGCCCAGGGGGACTCGTTTATAATTTGCAGACTTGTCTGTGTGGGCGGGTTGTGGCTCAGAGGCTGGGTCCCAGCTGGCCTAGAGGTGGCCTTAAACATTTGCCCCTAGACATACCTGGTTCTGCTCCTTCTCTTAGTACAGCTTTTCTCACCTAGTTTTACTGCTTTAACAATTGTAGAAGTTGGGAGACCAAACTGTATTCATTGTCTTAACACACACCCACAGTAAATGTTTTAGTCTGAGCCAGTGTGAGGTGCTGTGAAGCCGCCTCGTCTCTGACCTCTCTGTAGTACTTCATGTCACCTCTCTCCCATTGTAGGAGAGGAAAATTAGGCTTATAAATTAAGCTTATATTTACTTTTGATTTGAAATGGAAAATTAGACTTCTTTCTTTCTTTCCTTTTAATTTCAACAAGTGCATGAGGGAGATAATACTGTACCAAAGGATTCGGTTCTTAAACATCAGAATTATGAAAAGATAGGAAGGGCACCCCCCCACCTCAGAAATACCAAAAATAACTCACACAAAACCCCACCTTATCTAAGGCAGCCAGGTGGTATTTGCCTTGGAAACCAATGTGGAGAGGGGAGAATCTGGTCTGAAAGTTGGTGAAGTCTTTTATTCTTGCCCTGCACTCTGCTAAGAGAACGTTAAAAATTTATCAGCAACAAATGCCCTGCAGGTTTTTCTTCAAGTAGTCATAAGAAAACTAAAAAGCAAAGAAAACAGAAAGGAAGTTTATAGTCTGCTTATTTTACCTTACAATTTTCTTTTGCCACACCCTTACTTTTTTTAAGGGCCTGCTTGCCCCTCATTTTTATGTCTGACTTGTGTGCCAGCTGAGATAGAATAACTCTGACACTGCAGACATATGGCTTGTCTCCAGTGTGAGTCCTCACATGGCGGGAGAGCTCAATGGACTGGGCAAACACGGCATCGCAGTACTGGCATGCATACATTTTGCCTGGAAATATACATGCTTTTGTTAGAGACAGCACTAAATATTTTTGGCGTTCCTAAAAATGTCACATTCTAAGGCATGTATCAGGGAAATATAATCTGGGAGATGATATTAAAACAAGGTAATTGTAATATCCTGAGTGGAGGTCTGAGCCACTCTCTCAGATGGCATGTCGCAAATGCCCATCACACAGAAAGGGTGTCAGTGTGGTCTCCCTATCCTGAGGAATAAGGATGGAGTTCTCATCACACAAGACTACCCATCTGTTAACCAGGCCACCATAAGGATGGAAGAGCTCATTCCACTCCCAGGAAACAGATACAGTCTTGTGCCTGGAAATACCCAAGTCCACATCCCTTACAACTTCACAGTGTAGAACTGCAATTGCAACATAAAGGTGACAGACGTGGATTCAGAGAAGAATGAAAGCCTTCTCTCAGTGATTTGCTATAAATTATTATAAATAACTTGGCCTCTCTATTTTCTCAAGCACATAATGAGAATATAATGACCAGAATAAAACGAAAGATATCAGAAAATACAGGTAAAGAGCAAGTCTGGAAAATTGGCATTTGTAAAACATACTAGACCAACTGTACCTCCAAGCTCCCTTATGGGTCAATGGGGAAGTGAGGAAATCAGTGAGGTAGGGGTCCAGACCCCTCATATCCTAGGGCCTATTTCAACTAGAGAAATCAACTTCATTTTCATTTTTTACGTAGTGGACTTTGATATAAGATTTTGTTAGAAAAAAAGGGTTTCTTGAATCAAGAGTTGAAGTTAACGAGGAGTCAGAGACTCAGTCCTTGACCTTCTTCTTTATCCTCACTCTCCAGATGGTCTCATCTCGGCGCCTTATATACCATCACTGATGGCTTCATTTGTATCTCTGGCTCCCAGCTTTCCCCAGAACTTCATTTATATAGTCACATGCCTGTTACTCTACTTCTCTGCTTGGGGCTCTAATTTATCATATCTAAAACAGCCCCTAATTCTCTGTCCTACCATGCCCACAACCCACCCACCGACCCATCCATATATACACATAAGAGCCCCAATTTCCCCCATTTCAGTAAGTGGCAGCACCATTTCCTCAGCTACTTATGCCCCAAAACCCAGAGCCATCCTTAATTCTTCCTTCTCTCACATCCCACCTGCAATCTATCATTAGTCCTGTAATGTCCACTTTCAACAATAGTCCCAAACTTGAACATTTTTTACAACTGCCCCTAACACAACTCTGGTTGAAAACCCCATCATTTCCACACAGGGCTACTGCAGTGCCTCCCCATTTATATTCCACTATTGACCTTTTATGATTTTTTTTTTTAGTCCATCCATGTTGTTGAAAATGGTAGGATTTGTTTTCTTCTGATGGCTAAATAAGATTCCATTGTGTATATGTACCACATCTTCTTTATCCATTCATATACTGATGGACACTTAGGTTGCTTCCATTTCTTGACTATTGTAAATAGTGCTATGATAAACATACAGGTGCATATGTCTTTTTCAAACTGGGCTCCTGCATTCTTAGGGTAAATTCCTAGGAGTGGAATTCCTGGGTCAAATAGTATTTCTATTTTAAGTTTTTTGAGGAACCTCCATACTGCTTTCCACAATGGTTCAACTAATTTACATTCCCACCACCAGTGTAGGAGGGTTCCCCTTTCTCCACATCCTTGCCAACATTTGTTGTTGTTTGTCTTTTAGATGGTGGCCATCCTCACTGGTGTGAAGTGACATCTCATTGTGGTTTTAATTTCCATTTCTCTGATGATTAGCGATGTGGAGCATCTTTTCATGTGCCTGTTGGCCATCTGAATTTCTTTTTTGGAGAAGTGTCTGTTCAGATCCTCTGCCCATTTTTTAATTGGATTATTTGCTTTTTGTTTGTTGACGTGTGTGAGTTCTTTATATATTTTGGATGTCAACCCTTTATCAGATTTGTCATTTATGAATATATTCTCCCATACGTAGGATGCCTTTTGGTTCTATTGATGGTGTCCTTTGCTGTACAGAAGCTTTTCAGCTTGATATAGTCCCACTTGTTCATTTTCGCTTTTCTTTCCCTTGCCTGGGGAGGTATGTTCATGAAGAAGTTACTCATGTTTATGTCCAAGAGATTTTTGCCTACGTTTTTTTCTAAGAGTTTTATGGTTTCATGACTTATGATCCATTTCGAGTTTACTTTTGTGTATGGGGTTAGACAGTAGTCCAGTTTCATTCTCTTACATGTAGCTGTCCAGTTTTGCCAACACCAGCTGTTGAAGAGGCTGTCATTTCCCCATTGTATATCCATGGCTCCTTTACCATATATTAATTGACCATATGTTTGGGTTTATATCTGGACTCTATTCTGATCCACTGATCCGTGGGTCTGTTTTTGTGCCAATACCAAATTGTCTTGATTACTGTGGCTTTGTAGTAGAGCTTGAAGTTGGGAAGCGAAATTCCCCCCTGCTTTATTCTTCCTTCTCAGGATTGCTTTGGCTATTCAGGGTCTTTTGTGGTTCAATATGAATTTTAGAACTATTTGTTCCAATTTGTTGAAGAATGAATGCTGTTGGTATTGTTATAGGGATGGCACTGAATCTGTAGATTGCTTTAGGCAGGATGGCCATTTTGACAATATTAATTCTTCCTACCCAAGAGCATGGGATGAATTTCCATTTGTTAATGTCCTCTTTAATTTCTTTTAAGAGTGTCTTGTAGTTTTCAGGGTATAGGTCTTTCACTTCCTTGGTTAGGTTTATTCCTAGGTATTTTATTTCTTTTGATGCAATTGTGAATGGAACTGTTTTCCTGATGTCTCTTTCTGTTAGCTCATCGTTAGTGTATAGGAAAACAACAGATTTCTGTGTATTAATTTTGTATCCTGCAACTTTGCTGGATT
>JAVSCE010006427.1:0-240524 GCA_032199065.1 Smutsia gigantea
CGGGGCGAGCGCCGTGGGCGGGGCTGGGGGACCAGTTGGCCTGCGCTCGGGTGTCTGTTGGGGGTGGGGGGGCACCGTTGTGTTTTCAGCAGCTCAGGTATAAATATGTCACGGTGTTTTTCGGCTTGACAAGCAGATCGTTCTTCCTGTTTTAGCCAAACGTGTAGCCACGCAAAGCGTTATTTAGCGGCATATAAAAAGTCGCTGTGGATTTGTGTATTTAAGAGCTGGCTGGTATTTAAAATTGATGGCCCAAACCCTTAGAGTCAACATGTTAAGGTCACTTCTAGAGTCCTTCTAGAAGTCTTATTAGTCCGGGGATAGATGAGGCTAGGGTATTCTGGGGCTGCCTACGTGGGAGCCTCCTGCTTACGTGAAGGGATGTGTTAACAGTGGCAAGTTTGATACAGGTGTCGGAGTTGAGAATCTGCTGGAAGGATGCAAGTTGCCCAGCAGAGGCAGCCTTGGGCATAGTTTAGCTTCCGACTAGGTGTTAACAGTTTGTATTTCTGAGAAACTGATTATGAATTATTTCTTGTCCAAGTGTAAAGTTCAAACATCAGAGTTTTGGGCAAGATTTTTCACAGGCTATCATTTTTTAAAAATTTTATATTAAGCAATAAGGTTTAAAGTTCTGGAAAGTGGATTATTGTAAGCTCCAGTTCTATATCAACCTGTTAAGGTTTAGAGTTTTGGAAAATAAACCGGTGTAAGCTCCATGAGGACAGTCTTCGCCTTGTTCAATCTGTAATCCCCTGCCTCTGATGCATAATGGACTGTCATTACTTGTTTGTTGAATGAACTGTGTTCCACGCTTCATCTAAAGACAATATAGGATTAAAATGTATTTGTCCTGTGGCCATTAACATTTAATTGGATATTAAAAATTGCTTCTTTGTATAAATAGTCAAATATGGTTATCTTAACATCTAAATTTGAATTTTGATATTTTTAGGACCGTATATGCCATATATACTATCCTTCTCTGTTTTATTAAATGAAGTAATTGTCCCCAACTCCTAATATAAATTCATTTCATGTCTGAGCTTACAGATTTTCCAGTCTCATTGGTAATAAATTCATTTCAATTAAATTTTAAAAAGTGCAATTCATGATTAAAAGAGAATCCCAAGTTACTCCAGAGGTAACAATGATTTGGTTAATATGTGACATATTAACTCATTTTAGAGTTGAGTTGTGGTTGATCTAATTATAATGTTTTTTATTATAGGTAAAGGAAAAAATAAACCATTAAGTGTTCAAGATTCAAAATATATGGTATAATACACATTTTCAACTGTATGGGTTTTCCTCAATATATAAACATCAATTTCCAAATTTGACAGGGTGGTCATGTAATCAGTGGTTTGGAAGACTCAGTGCCTTTCTGCTGTTACATTTTATGGTATCTTGAAAATATCAAGGATAACTGCGTCACATTTCATTTGCTTTATTTTTGCAGTATGATATTTCCTGTTCTGATTTTTTATTTTTCTGTTATGTAGGTTGTTGGAGTCGGTATTAATCTCTCTTCAATCATAATTTTGCTTAGCAAAATTACTTGAGAGTCATCCACTCATTTATTTTCTTTCTCTCCTTTCTTTCTTTCATTCCTTTTTTTTGTCATTTAAATACCTCTTCACCATCCTGAGTGTGTATTACCCCAAAGACTTAAACTCACAAAACTGTGGTAAGCCTTAGTTTCTCTATTGCTTCTCCAGCCTAGTTGGTTTCTTCCTAGATGGTGAGGAAATAACATTTCCATGTAAAAGTAATAAGATGGGGGGAGCAAAAAGTGGGGCAGTTTATGAAAAATATGTTGCGATTTAGTAAAACAAAATTTTCCCCATGAAATAATTACATTTTATACATTTTTAATTTGTTATAAGGGATATTGAGCATGTAATTTACATTGTTCTTCCTTGATTGCTTTAAACTTCTCAAAAGAGCTGTCCCCTATGGTTATAGTAAACTTTTTACTTTGCTGTAGGTCATAAATAATTATTTGTTCATTTGACAAGTAGAAGTTGAGCACTTAGGCTGTGCTGGTGCTCTTGGCCTTGAAGTCGGGCAAATCAGAGCAGCTTTCTAATCTCAGAATGAGAGACATTTTTCTGGGCGTGTCCTGCATGCAGATGCTCACTGCCTCTGTGATTGGGTGACTCACTACCTGGGTCCTGGCTGGTGAGCCCCCAGCACCCGGCCTCCACATGCACTACTGGAATGCAAGTCTAAGACCTGGATTTACTCGATCTTATCTTTATGTATCTTTCCCAAGTTCTGTAGCTGAAACCTCTATCCCTTCCTTGCTAAGTGTTATTTACTGTCCTTTCTTCATTCCAGCCCATAATTTTTGTTGCTGTTTATATCCAGTAGGATCCACCCAATTCACAGCTATTAGAACCAGAATTGTTCTGATTGCAGAAAATATATAGAAAAGAAATTTGTATAATCTTGAATTTCAAATATAAGAAAATTTCAAATTGAAGAAACTTTCTTGTGTACTAATTTCCCCTCAACAAGGGTACAGAATGCCTTTGTTTCTGCACATGCCAGAGAATATGATTTGTCTGCTTATAAAGTTGATCAGAAACTTAATTGAGAAAAATGGTATTTACAAAGGGTTGGCAGAACAAAGGCCATGACATTCACCCATTCCCCTCCAATTCTAGGTGTTAGACTAGGAGTCCAGCCAGATCATCAGAACTATGTACTTTGGTTATGTTGTTTTGCATCCATTCATCCATCTCCCTGAGTTGTGCTTACACTGAGGGATTCTATTAATAATGACAGTCACAGGAAACTTATTGATATATTACTTAAGAGATATTATTAAAAGACCATGTTCCCCTTCTACAGTTCCTGTTTGAAGACCCATGCAAGAAATTCCATTCAGTTCTAAATACCAAAGAAAGCTTTACTTCCCCTAAACAATTATTGTATGTCTTTTTTTCATTATGTAAAACTAGAATCAGATAATTGATTATATTTCCCTTTCAGATTTGGCAACTAGGAAAAACAGAGTCAAATTTCCAACTCAATTTTAATAACCCTATAAAAACCTATGAACTAATATTGATGTTCTAACTTTCCCTTTGATCTTGAGCTTCTATTCTGCTTTGTTTTTCTTGATTCTAATTTTTATCTAATTATATTTTCCCACTTTATTGAATTTAATATTTTAAGCTGAGTCACATCCTTTGTGCAGTAAGGCATAATATAAAACCTATAAATGAAAACGTGCAAAATTGATCTCTGGACACATGTTTTTGATTAACAAGTTTTATTGAAACCATTAAATATGTTTTGAACAAGAATTGCAAGTTTAGTATATCTGAGGTTATATAGCCAAATGGAAAACAATGTTATGCAAAACTGATTACACTTATTTTTAACTATTAAACTTATGACCACTTATTACTAATTTAAACTTGGTAAAACCATTCAACTTAAATCAATTCATTCCATATAATAAAAACAAGTCATCTTCAGCCAAAGGGCTAGTAGCCTAAACTAGCTTAACACTTACCACACCAGACCTCACATCTGACCTCTTACACATCAGTAATTTATTTGGTTCATCTTTGTTTTAATATATTAGATATAGATTATTCTTTGAGCCTCACTTATTTACCATAAAATTTAGAAGATTGAGCCCCTTAAGCTGATCAACCAGACTTTCTTCATTCTGGTGTTTTCATAACTACCTGCTGAGCTGCTTGAATTTAACCAGGTAAATAGCTATTTACATCTATATGATGGCAAGTTCAATTTGATACATTTACCACCCAGGTCAACAGAGAGAGTGCCTTTCTCAAGGGTCGTTCATGGATGCAATCTAGGAGCCTTTGGTGTAAAAATAACCTAAATTCAAAGTGCGATTTGAAACATTGGAGGGAGCTTGGAGGCAGATGTGGGCAAATTTTTACAAAAAGGCAGTTCTATAACATGGAGGCATTCTGATAACCTCCATGTCTTTTTAAAGAAAAATTATTTTTAGAGTAGGCAGTATTTTCATGTGATTCAAAAGACAAAAGAATTCCTTCTCATACTCTTTTCCTAGTTACTTGCTCTCCCTGTCCCATGGCAAGCAGTGTTACCAGTTAACTGAGACCCTCCAGTGACATTTTATGTATATACAAGCAAATATGAACGTTCAGCCTGCTGAATATTGCCTCACCATTTATTTAATTCCCTTCTCTCCATTCCCCCTGCCCTTGTTTGATTCCTCAGATGCTTTGGACTGTTGCCTACATTTTACTTTCATTCCACATTTCAACCAGTCTTCCTTTTCAACTTCCTTCTTCAGACCTTCCAAAGATTTCCATTCTGCAAAGGAAGGAGTCCACCATGAATCCTAGTCTGGTCTCTTGGGCCCTGGGGAATTCATCTCTTGCCCCCTACCCCTCCCTATCATGCATTTGGCTCACAACTGTTCTTAACTCATCCCCTCTACCCACCACCCCAACCAAATCATGGGCCCTTTGAAAAATGTGATGTGTACAGTCTCATCACACACCACAGACACCATTTTCCCTACATGTCCTTATTTATGGATCCCAAGTTAATCATTTCTATGTTAGCCGTACAAAGCTTATGGTCACTTTCTGCACATGCAGAGCATATGGTTTTTCTTCTCCATGCTCCCTCTACTTAGAACACTATGTCCTCCTATTTTCATTAGCAAGGCCATTCATAATTGAGATTCCATAAACTCACGGAGCCTACTACATGTCATTTAGTGTCCCAAGTAGGTTTCCATATTGGGAACAGACATTTCTCATAAACAGCAAAATTGCCTTTCTAGTAAAAATTGACGATGATTTTGGATAGCATGCTAAAATTGGTTAAAAGAAAAAAAAGCCCAGGTTGAAGGGTTTTTTTAGACCATTTATCCCTTTTCTACTCTCCCCTTGCCACCAGTAGGATACATGTCTGTATCATTTTCTTTAGTATCTCTGCCTTACTTTACTAATTCTCTCAAGCACTGTTAACACTCATTGAAAATAACTTTCATATTTATTGTGGCCCTCATCTGGGAGAGTGTCTTTTATGCCTGCACCCCAGTTTGCCTCTGTAGTTGTATACAATGCAGCAAGAGCCTTCTAATAGGGTGCTACTGAAGTTTAGTTGTCTAATAGGAGACAAGGTTACTCTTAAGAAATTAAAAGTATTAAACATTGACCCTACATGACATGAACCAACTAGAGAGAGGTCCATGCTGATAAGTGACTCCAAAGTAGGTGAATGAGGTATTTTTAATTCCAAGCCAAGTAAACAGAGGGTGCCCAGATGCTCAGTTTTATGGCAAAGTGTCTGGCATAAGGTAGTTTGCTGTTGACTGATTAACAGAAGTAATAGTTTTTATTCAGCCTTGTTCATGTGGAATCCTCTGATTTGTGGATGATTCTGATCACTAACCAGCTATGCTGTGTTGAATAGGAAAATTTCCTGAGATGGCTCTGTGTGAGTTCCCTCAAGATCTTTCATTGTCCATCTGTAAGTCTGACCTCACTAAGCAAGCATGAGATTTACTGATTTGTTGCCCCAGGCATATTGATACTGGAATTTGAGGGTGTCTTGAGTGTAATTAAGAAATATTCCAGCCACTAGATAATGAAATAAAGTACAATTTCACACTTTCAGTCTGTAGGGAGAGCCTGTTACAGTTGACCCCTCAGCCCTAGGTCCTGGTGATTGCCCCAAGGAACTGCCTGCCTATAGGGTCCCACTGAAACAGCTCTTGACAACTCTCTGATATCTCCAGTCACAGCACCCTACCCAGTTCAAGGTAGTATGTCTGAACTCTTTAAAAAGCATTCTAGTAAGGAATAGTAGTCCATTCAGGCTGCTACAAAATACCATAGACTAGATAGCTTATAAACAGTGAAATTTCTTGCTCACAGTTCTGGAGACCGAAAGTCCTGGAGGGTGCCAGCATGGTTGAGCTGTGCTGAAGGCCCCCTCCAGGTCGCTGACTTTTCACTGTGTCTGCACGCAGCAGCAGGAGATATGGAGCTCTCTGTGGCCTCTTTTATGAGGGCACTAACCCCGTCACAAGGGCTCTACCCTCATGACTTAATCACCACCCAAAGGCTGCCCCTAGTACCATCGCTTTGGGCATTTGGTTTTTGACATGTGAATTTCAGGGGTGTGCAGAACACAGACCGTCATTCTACAGCAGGAATGGAAAAATTCGCAAAACAGGAAGTACACATGGCTAAGACATGAAAAAATATTCCACTTCATTTGCATCAAAGAAATGCAGATTTTAATTAGATTTTAAAAGTCCATAGCAATGCCAGCAAAGTGGAGGTTGGGTCATATTCCTGTCATGGATGGGAGAGGGCATGTCGGTATACCTCAGATGGACAGCAGTTTAGCTTGTAGAATCCCTTGGCACCAGTGATTTTATCCTTTGAGTACATCCTAAGAAACTCGGGCTTAATATCAATGATAAACACATTGTGTCTGGGAGACAGGTGTATGGTCTTAACGCCTCCTCTGAGGGTTAAGGGGTTAGGAACAGGAACGCTGTAGGCAGTTGCCTGGCTTGGGGTCCTGATCCACCATTTACCAGCTTTATGAACTTGGGCAAGTTAATTTCTCCTTGGTTTCTCATCTGCAAAATGAAGATAGTGGTATCTACCTCCTACATCGTATTGAGAATTAGTTAATATGTGTAAAGTACTCGGAATCCTGTCTGTCACGGAATAAGCAACTATGTAAGTATTAGTTATTATCAAGGGTGATAATGTGAAAATTTGAGACAGATCCAACAAAGAAGTAATTTTTTAAAGTGATAACACACCAAACTGTATGTACACAAAGATCCTAGTTTGATTTTAAAATGCACCTGCATAGAAAAAAAGACAGGGCAGTGACAAAATACCAAAGCATTTGACCCCATTGACGGGATCATAGGTAATTTCTATTTTCCCAATTTTAGTTGTTATCCATATGCGTTACAGTGAAGAAATTATTAAAATGAATGTTATAGGATCTTATACTTGCCATTTCCTTGCAAAATGCATATTCATTTTGACATATTTTACTTCCTTCTTTCAAAGCTATGAATATTTCACTTCCCCAACAAACTTACCCACATACCATCTGCTTGGTATTTTCCTGTATTCAGCCTGCTTGTTTTGTGTATACATTGGCCTCAAGGCTCATTTTTCAAGAAAAAGTAGAACCAAGTGAAATTGTTTATGCGGTTTCTGTGGTGGTGGCTCTCTGGGAAGTTTAAACCAGAGTGTGCTGCTTAGGTGGTAATGGTACTGTATCCTCGCCAGAACTCAGCCTGTTATCTCCCACTCCGCACCTGCATGAACTCAGCACAACAGCCAGGTGAGAATCCTAAGTAGCCCTCGCACACGGGGGTAGGTCCTCCCTCCAGGCTTGGGCTGCCTTCTCTATGTGAAATTTACTTGCACACTTTTTTTCCTTTATAGCCAGTATTCTGTACCAGATTGATACTTAATTCCATGAACACTTTCCAAGACTCTACCCCTGATCGTAGCTCTTGCGGCACTTCACTGTTTGTACCATCTATTAAACACTGGCTTGTTTTATGGCTTAGGTGCTCATACGGTAAATTGATAGGGGTTGTGTTTTATCTTCTCCTGTGTCCTTCAGTTTTCTAGCACAGTGGTGTCCACCTACAAGCACATGAAACAGGAAGACTGAATGTTGTGTTGATAATGTTCTTAAGAGATGGTTCATGAATTTTCTATTCCCATTTTCCCCTTTACTCGTTTGTCAAAATCTGAATGTTGCATCATTTGGTTCTTTTAGTCATAGATATTTGCCTGAAAATTTGATAATAGATTTTCATTCCTAAAGCCTAAAAACTATTGCATAGAACACCACACTTAGCAAGTGCATTTACAATTGGGGTCTAGTGATATACAAATGAATCCTAGTTGCAAGGACACCTGTGTCATAAACTGTAAAATACTGCTTGTTTGATCAAGAGAATTTCACGAATCTGTCAGAGAATGTGTTTAAAGTTCATAAATATGTTAGATTCTCATAGATCTTGCATTTCCTGGAAAGGGCCAAATCCTAGGAAATGTTTTCACATATCTGCTCTATAGTCTGGTCTGTACTATTGGTTTCCCAGCCGGGGTTCATGTGCCCTATGAGGATATGGGAAGAAATTGTTAGAATGTTTATATCTTTTCATGACTTCTGTTTTATAATGAAATATGTTAGTGTGGGAGACATGTTTTTTTTTTTCAGTAAAAAATTTAGGATTTCAGGCTCAGATACTTTGATTGATGTGGAATATAACTTTTAAAACTGGAGATCACTAATCTAAATAAATAAACCAAAACAAAAGAACTTATAATTCCACAATCTGAAGTCATTTTCTGTTAGATATATAATCATAACAACTCAAAAATCAACTTATTAAATATAACTCCTTGCCCGGCCTAAACTAGGAATTGTAATGTGTGTGGGTGCACGCATGCTCATGCATGTAAAATGTAAGACACATTCCCTGCCTTTAGAGAACTTAAGTCTGATTGGAATGTGGGCATGAGGAGTGTGGGCATGAGGAGTAATTAATTAGAAAATGGTACAAGAGAGCATAAGTGTGTGCAGGAAACCTGGCAGTATGACTTTGTTAGGCTAAAATCACTGAAGTGTGCTGAAAGTAGCATAATACATGGTGATGCTACATTCCCAAAATATTTCAAAACCCCTTTTATGTTAAGATTTTTCCTAGACAATCAGGTCAGCTCTTAGTTCACCTACTCAAATAAGCAATGCTTGAATTATCTCCTGGGTACACATGTTAACTATGTGAGCTTTCTGCTTTAATAATCAGAATAGTGTTTACCAATGCTCACAAATACATGCCCACATTTCCTTTAAATTATAAGAGAAAGTGGTGGAATAGACATGATGGGAAAGTAATATAACATTTTTGATGCAGTATCCTTTTGGAACAGTGAAGAGTATATAAAATTTAAAATAAGTGAATTAGTTTCCTAGGGCTGCTCTGACAAAATACCACCAAGTAGCTTAAAACAATAGAAATTCATTGTCTCACAGTTCTGGAGGCTAGAGGCCTAAAATCAAGGTGTCAGCAAGGCCATGATCTCTCTGAAACCTGTGGCGTAGTCCTTCCTTGCCTTGTCTGGCATTGAGTGACTTGCTGGCTGTCGTTGACATGCCCTCGCTTGCAGCTGCATGACTGCGGTCTCTGCTTCTCTTGTCTTGTAGTGTTCTCCCTGTGTGTCTCTGTCTTCAACATGGCCATCTTCTTATCAGGATCCCAATCATATTGGATTAGAGGCCCTCTACACTCCAGTTTTACTTCATCTTAATTAATTACATCTCCAGTGACCTTCTTTTCAAAAAGGTCACATTTGGGAATATGGTGGATACAACATCAACATTTTTGGGGGGATGACACAGTTCCACCCATAACAGTAAGTTATATCAAAGTTGATAGATCAGTATATCAAGATATGCAAAAGTCACCCTTGGCGTCACATGATGCCGCCTTATAGCTAAACTTCCAAAGCTATGCGTATTGGTTATGGGGTGAATGACAACAGGAAGGAAAGTCAGCTTTCTGGCTATTTGTGTTAATTGCCTGCTTCTGTCTTTGGGCTTTGGTATTCCAGGCCTTGGTAGAATTATTCTTAGAGACAGCAATATATACTATGTGGCTGTTATCTTCCTGGTAAAAATCCACAAAGTAATTTGTGGATCAGGATATTTCTTAGGGTGTGTGGGATTTTTTTTTGTTGTGATGATGTTGCACAACAGCCTCCAAATGTTAGTGGCTTAGAACCACAAATATTTATTTCACATTCATGAATCTGCAGGTTGACTGTGGTTTGGCTACACTCAGCTGGGTCTGGCGGGGCTGGGCTAGACTCCAAAGCTGAGGTAGGAGTTCAGGTCTGTTCCACATGTCTTTGTCCTGGGGCCTGTACTAAAAAAGGAGAAGCAGCTACCCAGAACATACTCTTCTGGTGCAGGGCAGAAACTTGTCAGGCCTCTTATTAGAGCCTGAAGTTGAAATAGGTACCCTTAATCCTCCATCTTTTGGTCAGAACAAGCCACATGGCCAAATGGGCAGAGATGTACAATTGGCCCTTGACCAACACAGGTTTGAGCGCTCAGCTCCACTTACATGCAGATTTTTTTTCAATAAATATATTGGAATTATTTTTTGGAGATTTGCAGCAATTTGAAAAAACATTTACTTTTCTCTAGCTTACTTTATTGTAAGAATATAGTATATAATGCATATACAGAAATGTGTTAATTGACTGTTTATGTTATCCATAACCTTTCTGGTCAACAGAAGGATATTAGTAGTTAAGTTTTTGGAGAGTCAAAAGTTGTGTGCAGATGTTTGATTTGCACAGGGGTCAGCAACCCTAACGCCCATTTCCCACCGCCCTTGTTGTTCAAGAGTCAACTGTACACTCTTCCTGCTATAACAAAGGGTGTGTGTTTGTAATTCCCTTTCAGGAAAAGAGTGCATAATTGAAAACAGCAATCCAGTCCACCAAAGGGTTGTTTTCTTCTGAGTTCTACAAGAACTTTAATATCGAGCAACTTAATAAACCTTTAAAAGAAAACATATTTAAGCCATAGACTTGGTTTCCTAACCCAGTCTCCTGGAAAATTATAGTTGGAGATCATATAAGTAACATTTGTTTGAGGTCATAGTACTTCCCAGTGATGATTTAATTTTGTGCGAGGCAGATTGCCTGCCCATTGCACACTATTCGTTATGCTGTCTTCCCGAACCTGCCTTTGTGTATTTACCCATTTTAGTCTATACTAACCCTTTCTGTACTATGTGCCCTTTCTGTCCTTACCTCAGACATCTGAGGTAGAACCTGGTAGAATGGTGGACCTCTTGAACGTGCTCTGCTAGGGAACATTTTCATTAAGGCTAAAACTACTTCTGGTTTACAGATGGGATTGTTGATTGCGTAGCACTGTTGAAATGTAGCCATGAATGGTTGGTTGTTTTTGGTATTGTCCCCCTTCAAACACCTTCCCTACCACGTTGGCCCAGGTGACCTGGCCCTTTTCTTTCCATTAGCACTTCTCTGTGCACAACACATTTTGGCATTAATTTTTATCATATCCTTTTTTTTCTGTTGTTTTATTTATGTAAATTTTATCTTGTCAAATACAGAAGTTTCTATGAGCACCTTCAGTCCTTTTTAATTTATAGATTTTGGATAAATAGTACCATGGTAGGCATGAAACAGGTTCTTAGGAAATGAATGCTGAATTGAAGAGCTAGCTTGTAAATATGTGACAAGGCACTATTTTGGAATAAGTTTAGTTTGTTTATTGCCACCTGTACTCTTTATTTCAATAAATATTCTAAAAGTACATTAAAAAGAGTGATAATTCAACTATTTTTTATTTTGCATTTTTATAAAGATGAGTGTGCACCAGTGTATTTTGAAAATGCATTCAATTCCAAGTACAATCCACAAGAGACCAAAGAAGCCTGTGGCATTTTCTAAGTGAAAAGGGTAGCTTACCTGGTAGAGTGAACTTTGTGTCTCTTAGTCTCAAAAGACACTCAAATTTAATTCTTGAAAATAGTGTTTGCAGCCTGTATACTACATGTTCTTTGGAAAGGCATTCCATTTATTACATCTTATCCATCAAGTTCTATTGGTTTTGTTTACATCAGTTACCTCTAATTCAGACCCATCAAATAGTCACCTCTTACCAAATAAAGTAATAACAGTAAAAAATTAGTAATAGTTACTATTACTTACACTTATTTCTGTCCTAAAATTGAAGGAATTGGAACATAGTGCAAGACCAGCACGCTTGCAATAGTGGTGGCTCTGCAAGGCCTTGGGGGACTGAGTTCTGTTCTGGTAGAGAAATTGCAGAAGAGTGTAGAGTTTATTCCTTTTGGGCCAGGGCTGGAAGACGTCTGTGAAAAAAACCATACAGGCCAGAGATCCTAGGATTTTAGCAGTGAGTCTGTTTGATGGTATTAAAATGAACTTCAGAAGTCATTGAGGACAAACTTTGACCTGTTTCTTTCTTGATGCTATGCTATTTGGAGGCTGCCACCTGTAGATTCATCTTAGAGGTCATCTCATCTGAAGTGATCTTGTAGTGCTGGAGCAATAATAGGGCTGTCCTCAGAAACCCTCTGTGGGTAGTGCAGGCATCAGATTTTTACCAGCTCTTGTGAGGCATAGCCAATAAGTTGTGATTGATGGTGAGAAAGACAAGGTTTTCTCTTGCCATTGAGAAATGAAATCAGCAGAGTAGTCTGTTCTGTTTCACTTTCCTGTACTTCTCATTTGTAGTAAATAGTTTCTGATCCCATTTTAATAAATAGTTTCTGATCCTATAGCTTAACTTGTCCTAAGTCTTTCATTATGTCTTCTAGTGAGCTTGTGCCTGAGAATTTAGTGAAATAACTTGTTACAAATCGCTTTTCTTGTTGGCATTATATTGACTTTTAAAACCTGAGAACTTACATATTGAAATACCTGTTACCAGTTACTTCCCTTTTGGCATTATATTGATTGCACAGAATTAAGGGTGTCAGATATATTACTTATTAACTTCATTTCAGTATTATAAAGGACATAAGATAATTATGTATTTATTTAGCTGAGGGGTGTTGATTTTGATAAGGTTGAGAACTGCTAGTCTATAGCAATCTCATGGAGTGGTGGTTCAGCTTGTGCTCAATCACTTTTGGAGACTAGGAGCTACTCTATCTGGAGATGTCTCTTTGTGTCTGTCTGTAAGGCAGTTCTTCCTTATATTGAGCCAAGACCCCTCTCCCTTTCTAATGCCTGGTGTTAGGTATACTCCCTGAAGGTCGATTGGGCCTAAGTCCTACCAGATAAGATCCTTGAGATAGTTGGAAATAGCTGTTACTTCATCCCAAGTCTTTCCAGACTAAGCCTGATCATCTCCTTTGACTAATTTCTTAAAATTTCATTTTATGTCACTTAACCATCCTGGTTACTCTAATTTCCTCACATTTCTCCTATAATGTGAGATCTAGAATTCAATGCAGTCATCCTGATATATCTTAACCCTCAAAAAGGGTGGGACAGACCCTCAGAATTTTTTTCACTCTGGACTGATTGCATTAGTGGGTTTTTTTGGGAGGGGTGGGCATACCACTGGGTGTATGGATCTTACTGTCACCTAACACTGCCAATCATACTCACTTGTGCTAATGCTGAGCTCTACTTCTCTCATTCCTTAGCACCTCACCCACATGTAGCACCTGAGATTCAAGTGGTGTAAATGCCACATTTCTACAGACAGCTGAGTTCTGTCTAAATCCAAATGCTCCTACCCAGAAGTTATTTATCCCTCCAGAAGTCTAATAAGGAGGCTCCTATTTTCATTCAAGTCAGTGGTAAATTTACTGATGAGGAGAGAGGCTAATAATGAATACTGCATTAACTATTAATACCCTCCCTCCAGGTTGAGGATGGAGGTCAGCTCCGAGCTCCTAGGTGAGGTCAGTCAGTTGGTCAGCATGTACCTTTGGTACAGTGGTTCCGTGCTTTCCTTTACCCATCTATTCCAGAAGCATCCATCCATGTCCAGCCCCCATTTCTCCATGTTATCTAGAAGCAGATCAGGAGAAACTTATCAAGTGCCTTTTAAGTACAGTTACCCTGTATTTACCTCATTTCCTTGATGCACTAGAATAGTAACTGTGTCCAAGAGGAAAATTTAGTTGGTCACTGTAATCTGCCTAAACCACCATTCTCTGAGCTTCCTCTCCTCTACCAGCGCTGCACTTCAGCCGTACCCCTCAGGCATCCCTGAGCACCATACATTTCTTCCCAATGGCTGCGCATCCTCATTCAGCTTGATAAACCCAACCTTTCCTGCATTCATCACCTGGGAAGCTTCCGGACACTCCTTCCCTTCCTTGTTGCTTCCCTCTGTGCTCTGCCGAGAACGGAGCACCCGTCACTCGCCTTGCCAGACGCTTTCAGTTGCCTGACAGACCTGAGCTTCCTGGCCCATGAATGCTGTCTTTATCTTTCTATCTCCAGCAGAGTCCTTGGTCCGTGGTAGATGCTGCAACAAGGAATGTGTTTGTTGTTCTGCTGAATGGTTGGTTTTCTGTGAACATTCTGGATCTCAGGGTTCACTGCCTCTTTGGTCAAGTCCGTATCCACCTGCCTTTAATTATAATTTCTAAAGTTTTGCTCAGGATCTGTTTGATGTGCTCTAGTGTGTATGTTGCACAATCTGTTTTCTAACTTTTGTTGAAAATTAAAATGTATATTTGCCTGTTGTCAGGCTTCTGGCACTTTCCACATCTTTGATAATTCCTGACCCGGCCAATGACTTTAGAAATCTCATTTGCACATTCTTTTAATAGAACTTGTAAAATGACCTAGCTAGCCCACAGATGGGTCTTCACTTAGAGGATCTAGGACCTTTGATGAAATCTCTTTACTCATCTTACATAAGAAAACACAGAGGCTCACATTTGTTTAATTCTTTTTGGGTTTAATTTTAGTTCCCTAAGTGAAGAATAATGGAAAAAGAATTTATGAGTTTTCTCGTCATTTTATCATCCATTGGCTTCATCCCATTTTCCCAGGTAGTAGGCAGCTGGCCTCTCCTCGATCATCACCTTGATGCAGGCATAACTTTTTAGCTCTGTTGCCATTCAGTTCTTTTTTCTGTTGTGTTGTTTTTATGATACATATTTGTTTTGGAGAGGCCTGATCTTCTGGAAGTTCCCCTTACATGTTTATGGTGTACTTTTTTTGTATCTGTTTCATTATAGAGGGTATTCAAATGTATGACCTTGGTTAACAATGAAATTTGAATAACCTTTCTTTGTTCTGATGATGGTGTGGCTTAGAGAAATACTGAACACCTGTGATATTTCTTTACATGCAGAAGTGCTTTCTAGGAGGAAGTGTATGGATAGAAAGGTACATTTTGGTCTGTTCCTTAAGTGGACAAACCTAATGTGACCAAGCCTCAAAGCATGTTCTTGTCATTAATTCATTTGTATAATAGGGAAACATGTTGTTGGGAAAACAGTTGATGGATATTATGGGTACACTGGCATCTTTCTAGTCTGAACTGGTTATACCTGCAAGTATGGTGGGGGCTGCAGTGTGTTGGATGAGAAGCTATGAAGCCACCCTGGGCTGTGGGTCCATACTGGTGTAATTTTGTTAGGGAGTCTCTGTGATAGCTCCTAACTTCTTCTAAGTGGTGCCGTGGTCTCCAACAGGGAGCACTTCGCTGGTAATACAGAAAATACTTTAACTTCAACACAGCACTTAAGAGGTAAGGGTTTTGTATGTGCCTTTTTTATTTGAACAATGAACTGAATTTAGGTTTAAACTGACTATCCTGATTTAAGATTGCAAAAAGAAAAATTTAGGTAGATGATTCATCTTGTGCTCCCTCATAAAATTCTTTTTTGGTCTGTAATGTACAGTAAATGCAGGAGACTCTGGTAATTCAGTGTTTGGATGACTCTAGAGTTTATCGATGTGAGGAAAAGTCAACATTAAAAGAAAGAAGGGCTTTTAGGAAGTCCATTATAACCACTTATAATGGAAAATGTAGTTCCCATTAGAGATTGATTTAAGGAACTCTTGTTCTTCACTGAAGCATGAAGGCTGCTGTGTGGTGCTCTGTGCAAATCATTTTTAGAGCATCCTTTGCTCATCTCTTTCCAGTTAATCTGTTGGTGTGTCTAGACCTGAAGGGACTGCATCTGTCTGGTTGAAGGAATATGAAAATTCCCCCAAATTTAAAAGAAAGATTAGTATGCTTCTTATTTGTCAAATAGAATATGAAGGAGAAGAAAAGCTTTGCCAGTTCTGAACAGACCCAGCAGCACCAGATGTCAGTTCTTGGAGCATTTAATCTTTTTCTCTTGTGTTTATTTTTGCCAATATTTTTCCACTAGAACCGAATATTAGTTTCAGGCACAGCTTGCAATATAAAAATTTTCCAATTAGGTTGTTATGACTTTGTTTTTATTCATGAGGGGAAATCTAATAAACAGATCATCATATATGGTGACATACAGGAGAAGAACTTTAAAATAAACCCCCTGGCCCAGGGCAGGGTGCAGGCCTGGAATTCTAATCATTTCTGGAGTCGGAGAGAGGCTGGATTGAGTCTGCATCCCTCATCACCAAATAACTCTTAATTTGGGAGGAGGCCTTGGATTTATATCAGTTTGCCATATGCTTGATCTTACCCCAAGTCTGGATTCATTCCTTGCTTAGCTTTTATGAGTTTTTGCCTACTTCTGTGTTAGGCAACAGTGAAGTATTAGGAAAGTGTGGAACATGGTGGGTTTTGACTTGAAGGAACTTTCAGTTTCTTGAGCTGAGGAGGCTAAGTGGAGTGACATTGTCACACTGTGTATGATTAGTGATAGGTGACATGTGAAATGAGCTCCTAAGGGAGAGAAAGAAGGGGGGTGGTCAGGGAAGGCTTTAAAGTAGAACTGGGCCTTGTGCTGAATCTAGCCAGAAGCAGAAGCATAGCAGAGTTACTTCAAGCTTGGAGAAAGAGTAAGGATTAAGGTGCAGAGCTGGGGAGAGCCCTGTGGTTCAGACCACAATGTGAGACTGCGCTCATGAGAATTAGATACTCAGCCACCGTCTTTTCTTTTTCTTCTTTCTTGCATCCCTCACCCTGAATCTTGAGTGAGTGCTACCTTACTTCACTGAGGCATGGCTTCTGCCCCCACTGCTCCACGGATTCTGTCCTGTTGGAGGTCTTAGTGATCCCTTCCCCTAAAGGCCAAGAGCGTTGGTTTGAACCTGCAGAATCTAGCTGAGGCATTGGACTCTGTTGATTCTGCACTATTTTTTCTAGCTCATCTCCAATGCTTCCCGGCTCCACGGGTTACTGAAAGGCATTGAAGTGTATGCCAAAGTGGATTTAAATTCCTGCTCCACTGTAGCTGGTGCTGTTGAACTAGGGAAATTAATGTCTCTCAGCCTCAGTTTAATGGAAATAAGGACAGCTGAAACATAATGTGATTGTAAGGATTTAAAGAAATAACATGTGGGTACTATATTGAAATAAATATCTTACTGGCACACATCACGGTTGCGTCCTCTCTCCTATCTGGCAGCCACTCTGTTCTTGCCTCAATGTGCCCTGCCCTGTTAGTGTCCATACCTACGCTCAGGTGTTCCTGCTTTCTGGGGTGTTGTCTCTCCTCTTTACCTCTTTTTCTCAAAGATTTTACCTCATCACTCTGAAAGATTTAGCTCCTCCATCAAAATTGAATTTTGTGTCTTCTGGATTCTTGGTAGTATTCTTCGGACAGCTCCAAGTTACTACCCTACATTTTAGTTATTTGCATGTCTTGTTTTCCCTACTTCTCAGTAAGTGCCTTAAGGGCAGAGCCCAGGTCAGGGACATGGAGAAAAACTACTTAGAGCTGATAATGTATCCCCCATTATGTTCATACAGGGCCTTGTACACAGTTGTCATGCTTCCAGGGTGGTCTCATCATTGTATTGGCTTTTTTTTCTCCCCTTAATTACCAACACAAGCTGGTAATTTCTAAATCTTTTTCCCTCACTGCACTCCTGAGCTTTAGATGAATTCAGATATCTGGTGAATGTATCCAGCTGACAACTTATCCCATGGGCACCTCAAAGGCAACATGGCCAAAACTGATCTTTCATCTGTTTGTGCTCCCATGTCCCCCACGTGGTCTTCTGCCTTTGTGCAGATTGTATCATATCTGTGGTATCTCAGTCTACACAGCCCCTGAAGTAGACATTTGGAGGAAATTCTTCATTTCTTCCTTTCTCATCTTGTCTACATTGAATGAGTGACCAAATGTCAACTCATTTGCCTCCTAAATATTTCTTGAAGTCATTCCCCCTTTTTCTGTGTCACATCCTGCTGCCTGGGTGTGGGGCCTCCCCTCTTAACTAGTTTTGCTGTAATTTCCTTCTAATAGATCTACCTCACCCTGTTCTCAGTCCCCTCAAGTCCATCCTTTACAGCCTGAGTGTATCACACTCCCTCATGTAAAACCCGGTGGTGGCTTCCTTCCATGTACATCAGGGAGGAGAAAATTGGTTTTATTTCATGGTGGTGGGTTTGGTAATGTCTCCTGGGGGAGGTTGCTCTCAGGTTCAGTCCAGTCGCTCAGTGATGCCCAACAGAGGCACAGTGAGGGGGGAGGGCAGCATGCAAAACATAGGAGGATTAAGTTCAAGCTCATCAGTGTGATATAAAAGGTCTTCCAGGACCCTAATCCTGCCCATGTCTTCATCCACAGCCCCTACTGTTGACCTGCTTCACATTTAATCCTGGAGCAGCAGGGGCACAGCATGCCGTCTTGCTTTGGTTCAGCCTGGACCTGCTGCCCTGTGCTCTTTAACTAGGAAGTCCATACTTATCCTTCCAGCCTTGGTGTGTGTGCAGAGGGATGGAGTGGATCTGCATAAGGCTGAGTGTTCCTCTGGCTCTGGTGGTGCCTATGCATCCTCCATGGATCTTATACCCCATGTCACCTCACAGAGACAGTAAATTGCAGTAGGGCAAATCTCGTGTCTCATTTTTCTTTGGTCTCTGATACTTATCACATTACTTTTCATGTAATATGTATTGTAAATCAAATTGTTTATTGAACTGAAATGAATTAGTAAATAATTCTGATTGATGAACATTCTTTGCTTTGATAGCCCTTCCCCGTAAAAAGAAAGATTTTAGGAAAGGTTTATGTTCTTAGAACATTAGTGAATCAGGCATTAAGTAGACATTAGAAATTTTTGAGGAGGGGAATGGCATGATAAAAGTGATATTTAAGGAAGATTGATCTGGAGACCAGCTTTTATTATAGGTTTAAACTGCTACTGGGAAACACAGGTGAGGTAGCAGGGGTGCAGAAAGGCAGAGGCAAGCCCAGAAAGCCATTTTGAAGAATATACTGAGGGTTTGTACTTTCATTTCCACATTTGCTCAAGTGGGATGTACTTGCTGGCACATTTCCAAAAATAAAATAGAACACTGATTTTTAAAGAAAGAACATTCTTGTAAAACACCTAAGTGATCCATTTTTCATAACTATGTATGAGACATATTTGTTATTAATTATTGAAAAAGTGGATTATATGAATTCAAAATATTTTTAAAAATTAGTTCTGCATAGCTGGCTTAACATCTTGCAAGATCAGTGGTTTTCATTTTATTACTTTTGACATAATTATTAATTAGGAAGAAAATACTTCAGTTTAGTTTTCCAGCTGCCTTCTTTTATTTTATGGTTTCACACTTCCATTCTGATTGCAGGCTTTCCCCCCAGGAGCATTTGTATTTTGTATCTAACTCACGTGGCTGTGTTTACTGGTTAAAGTTTATCTTCCATTTGTTGTAGGCCATTTAGCTCCTCTCTGTTTTATTCTTCATATTGGCCCCTATTAACTTTTTAATTACCAGTCACTGTTATTTTTTTATTACAGGGTTATGACTCATTGATAAAGAAGAACTTTTTCAAATACTTTGCACTTTTGATGGTGTATTATGGATACCAAGGAAGAGAAGAAGGAACGGAAACAAAGTTATTTTGCTCGGTAAGCATCTGCTTTGAAAATTATTATCAGTACTTTAAAAAAAATGTTTGAGGGGACTTTGTCCTCAAGTGTTGCTTGGCATTTTGTGTTTTGTGACTGTTCATAAGCAGAGCAGGTAGCCAGTCCTTTTTCTTACTTACATGAGAGCAGTAACATTTGGTTTTTCTCTGTTTGACAGTTCCCCCAGGCCAGCGCTGCTCAGGGAATCTAGCTGCCCTTCTCCGCTGCAGTTTAGTCAGAATCCTACATTCAGCAAGCAACGGTGGATTTTAAATCCCAAATGCTTAGTTCCTGTTGTCCTGTAGCTTAATTTGTTTAGCTGTAACTAAAAATCTATGAGATGTTTAAAGCTTATTATCTTGTGGGGGAGTATGTTACTAAAAAGTATTTTTGTAGGTAGGTGGAATGGGTGAAATTCTAATTACTGGAGCCTGTGTCATTTTTAAAGCTTGAACTGATCCAACATAGATATATTTGTTGATATCAGAATGGACTTCATTTAGTATATGATCAGTTACATTTATGAATTTAAGTATCTATGTGACCGCTGCTCATTAATCACTATGAATGATGTGCTAAAACATTTATTAATCATTTTAAAGGTGGAATATTTTTAAACTCAGAGAACATAGGCCTAAAATGATCAGTATGGTCTCCTAAATTGAAACACTTCTTAAGAACTGAATGTTGCCTTACCACATACCTAGCCTCCAATCTGTGCTCATTAAAGTTACATATCCTGTTTTACAAATATTAGCTTTAGAAACTGAAAAGCAGTGTTTTTTGTTGAAATTTTTATCCAGAAATTAAGCTAGGTTATAGATTGTTAATGAGGAAAGGAAGGAAATGAATATTTAAGAACTACTGTGTGCCTGTTATTTTATTTATCTGTACAATAAACCTATGACATAGGTTTTTCCCCTATTTTATCAATGAGGTAACTAACTCAGAAAGTTAAGTGCTTTGTCCATTTCATACAGTGTAAGAGTCAATATTCAAATATAGGATTGTCTCTAAAGGGCATGCTGCAATTAGTAATCCATGAATGAGAGTTTTTGGAAAGAAAGGGTTAAACCACTAATCGTAGTAAAATGTTTTCCAGTATTAGGATTTCAGCAAGTAGTAAGATTGGGGAAAGAAAAAATCAGGCATCTAATGGGTGAAACATTGGAAAGAGGACACTTAGAATAAATAAGAACTGTATAATGATTTTTAAATGTTTTATTATGAGATAATTGTCAGTTCACATGTAGTTGTAAGAAGTAATACAGAGAGATATCCTATGCTCTTTACCGAGTTTCTCACAATGGTGACACCTTACATAACTATCACAACTACGAACGGACAGTGGTATAATCCACTAGCATTATTCAGATTTCATCAGGTTTATAAACACTCTTTTGTGTGTTTGTGTGTATTTAGTTCTATATATTTTAACACACTTGTAGATTTATGTGGCCATAATCACAATCAAAATACAGATAACTCCATGAAAAAGCTTGTGCTACCCTTTTGTAGCCATATCACCTCCTTTCCTCTACCTTCTATTTCTGAAAACCACTAATCTATTCTCAGTATCTATAATCTGTCACTTCAAAAAGATTACATAAATGGAATCATATAGTATGTAACCTTTTGAGATTAGATTTTTTCACTTAGGACAATTCCCTTCGTGTCTTACTCCATTCAGACTGCTCTAACAAAATACCTCACACTTGAGTGGCTTGTAAACTACAAATTTATTTCTCAGTTCTGGAGGCTGGAGGTACAAGATTAGGGTGCCAGCAGGGTCTATGTCTGGTAAGAGTCTGCTTCCTGGTTCATATAAGGCTGTCTTACAGTTTGTAACTTCATATGGTGGAAGGGACAAAAGAGTTCTCTTGGAACTCTTTTATAAGTGCATAAATCTCATTCATGAGACTCCATACTCATGAGACTCCACACTCATGACCTGATCACCTCCCAGAAGCCCACCTCCTAATACCATCACACTGGGCATTAGGTTTCAACATGTGAATTTGGGGAGAACACATTCAGACCATAGCACTTGAGGTCTGTCCAAGATGTCACATGTATTAATAGTGTGTTCCTTTTTATTGTTGAGAATTATTCCATGGTGTGAATGTATCACAATTTTTTAACCATTTACCCATTGAAGGACATTTGTGTTCTTCCCAGTTTGGAGCTATTATAAATAAAGCTGCTAGGAGCAGCCCAATTTGAAAAGGACAGATGCACCCCTATGTTTATTGCAGCACTATTTACAATAGCCAAGAAATGGAAGCAACCTAAGTGTCCATCAGTAGATGAATGGATAAAGAAGATGTGGTACATATACACAATGGAATATTATTCAGCCATAAGAAGAAAACAAATCCTACCATTTGCAACAACATGGATGGAGCTAGAGGGTATTATGCTCAGTGAAATAAGCCAAGCCGAAAAAGACAAGTATCAAATGATTTCACTCATATGTGGAGTATAAGAACAAAGAAAAAAACTGAAGGAACAAAACAGCAGCAGACTCACAGAACCCAAGAACGGACTAATAGTTACCAAAGGGAAAGGGACTGGGGAAAATGGGCGGGAAGGGAGGGATAAGAGGGAAAAAGGGGCATTACGATTAGCAGATGTAATGTTGGGGGGGCACGGGGAGGGCAGTACAACTCAGAGAAGACAAGTAGTGATTCTATAGCATCTCACTACGCTGATGGACAGTGACTGTAATGGGGTTGGTGGGGGGGACCTGATGAAGGGGTAGTTTAATAATCGTAATATTGCACATGTAATTGTAAATTAATGATAATAAGATAAATTATATTAAAAAAAAAAAGAAAAAAAAAAGAAAGCTGCTAGGACCATTTGTATACAAGTTTTTATATGAATATGTATTTTAATTTTCTGGGATACATTCCCAAGAGTGGAATTGCTGGGTCAAATGGTAAGTGTATGTTTAATTTTAAAACAAACTGCCATAGTCTTATAGTGGCTGGACCATTTTCTATTCCTTCCCATCAGCAATGTATAAATGATCCAATTTCTCCACATCCTCATCAGCATTTGGTATTGTCAGTCTTTATTTTAGCCATTCTGTAGGTGTGTAGTGATGTCCCATTGTGGTTCAGTTTGTATTTCTTTAATGACTAAAGAAGTTGAACATCTTTTCATGTCTTATTAGCCATCAGTCTTCTTCAGTGCACTGTCTTTTCATGTCTTTTGCTGTTTTCTAATTGTTTTATTGTTGAGTTTTGAGAGTTCTTTATACATTCTAGGTACTAGTTCTTTGATATGTGGTTTGTAAATATTTTCTCCCAGCTTATATAGCTTTTCTTTTTATCTCTTTCATAGTGTCTTTTGCAAACCAAAAGTTTTTCATTTTGATGCAATTCAATTTATTAGTGTTTCCTCTTATGCATAGTGCTTTTGGTGTTGAGTCTAACAGCTCTTTGTCCAATCTTGGTCCTAAGGATTTTCTTTTTCTTTTTTACTTCTATAAGTTTTATAGTACTGTTTTTTATATTTAAGTCAGTGATTTACCTTGAATTAATTTTTATATAAGGTGTGAGTTTAAGTCAAGGTTTTTTTGGTTTGGGTTTTGGTTTTGCATAGGAATGCCCTACAGTGATTTCAAAAACTGTAGTAGTGCCTTCTCAGTCTGAATCTAAATTGATTCCAGTAGTAAAGAGTAGCTGGTGTTTCATGAATAACTTGCTCAAAGTTACACACTTCTTGTTCCTAAGTAGGGTGAAGGGGGCCCCTTAAACTGAGAATGTAAGATGAAACTGTTCTGGAAGAACAGCATGGTTTTTCAGCTAAGAAATGTAAATTTTAATTGTTTTGGTTACCTTGACCGCTCATGAAAAGTATTCTAATCATGAAAAGGAGAACATACACAAAAATTAAGTGTGACCTTAGGAGCATAAGGATTGCAGGCCAAGGACAAATCAGTGGTGCTGTTATAGTAAGTCAACATGATTTAGTGACTAGGAAACGAGGGAGAGAAATTGAAAGAGAAAGAGAGACAGAAAGAGAGAAGAAATAAATGTATAGTTTAGCTTTTGCAGTGCAATGGCTGCCAGAAATGTCAAGCTATTAAAACAAAAAGCAAACCAGAAAAACCCTCTGTTATCGGAAATGAGGCAGCAAAAGTTATAAATCTTTTCAAATGCCTTCTGACCAAAATTTCCAAGAGGACCTATTTGAAAGCCAATTTCTGACAACCTAGGGCCATTTTCTCTGGAGCAGTGTGTATAAGGGCAGTCCAAGCAAGATTTCCAGAGAGAGGTACACAGGCAGGCCAAGGGGAAGGGCAAATTGATGCAGTTACCCCGTTTCACACAGATCTCTGCTAGTGTGCAGAGGACATCAAAAGATAAATCTGTCCTGATTTCTGCCTGTCATCATAATGTGTCTGAAACCCAAAAATTATATTTTAAACTCTCTTCTCTCCTCCGCCCCTATCCCTTTCCCCTTCCATGTAAGTAGCCCCTGTTTACTTGGTACACTATCTTACCATGTGGTTTCATAAACATTGCATGATTGTATGTGGTAAATAATCCTTTATCTTTCTCCTGTGTTGATGTCTGCCACCTCCCCTACTGAATTTAACATTAAAGCAAGGTTTCACAGACCCTGTTTTAATAATTTTAGATTGAAATTAGTGATTTGAGAATCACCCTATACTTCCTTTCTTCTAATTTATCTTGAAATATGCCTGTGTAACTATGTCTGTAATTGTGTCTGTAACTATAACTGTAAATATGTCAGTGGAAGGGTGAATTAGCGTTGCTACTAGGTGGATTTATTCTGGATAAGCCCTAAGGAGTTTTCAGAATCTCTCAGCTGTGGGCCACCTGGTTGTCAGGATCTTCAGTGTTGTTTTGTACCAGTTGTTTATTCCAGATTGAAGGAGTCATGAGACCTTTTCCATGCTTTTGCAAAAAATTTGAATATGTGAAATTAGTATATTATATATGTATGTATTAATTCCTTGATAGTCAACAGGTCTTGAAGCCAACTGAAAACCTGAATTATTAAAGCAAATTATACTGCCGGTACACTCTTCTGGAGTGGTCATTATTCATGACAGACCCTGCTCCCTCTTCCTTCCCCTTGTAGTTAGAATGCATGTATTTTCTTCAGTAATTCTACATAGGGCTCTTCTCCATGCTCATGTTGACATTATTTGACTTTTGCTTAATTGAGAACCTATTTAATAATTTTTGCATAGCTCCCTTTTTGCTCTTTGTGTGTTTAAAAATTCTTTAAAAACATATTTTTCAGGATCAAAGGTTAATTCAGGATATTAAGATCCCAAACGGTGTTTTGTAGGAGATGTTCTTTTCTCCTGTGATAAGGTCTGGTAAGGCCTGAGTGGACACTGAGTGAGAGACTCATCAGTAGACTGTGTGTTGTTCCCACAGGTCTCTTCCTGAGACTTGCTGGCCCCTCTGACTCTTTTCTGCTTATCAGGAAAAGCAGAACCGCCGTAGCCCCCGACTCTCTTCTTACCCACCCCGTTCAGAGCCGGTCTCCACAACACAGAGGAGAAAGATGCTCCTCTTTGCCCCACAACCCCCAACTGCAAGGGTGCAGAATGTATAATGCATCCTAGCTCTGCTTCCACTCCTCTGACCCCTCCGACGTCCCTCTGCAGCCTCTGCCCTGGCAGTTCTTCAGCCCTGAACCTCTCACCTGTCAGCACAACACTGAGTGTTTGAAGACCACTCCAGTGTGCAACCTTGGCCAAGTTTTCTAAATTTCACCTTGCATTTCTTCAATTGTTAAGTATGGCTAATAGTAACCCTCTAACAAGATGGTTTCAAAGAAGGTACCATCCTGGTCCAGGTAGCTGCACAAATGGGACATAGCAAGGAGGGCTGCTGCTGAGCCTTGTCCACACTGATGGGGATGGGACCCCTTCTTCTGGGAAAATGATCTGGTGTCTTAAATTTGAACCCACTGGATGGCCTTTTCATTAAGTGCACATAGTAAATGGCATGGTTCTTGTTCAAACCAAACCAAGGTAGCTCTGAAGACTGAGGTCACACATACAGAGTGCCTGGCACAGAGAGTACTCAGTCACTCGTGGCCTTAGCTTTTATGCTTACCTGTATCTTTATCTTCACCTAAAAGAATCATCCTCTTGATAGCCCACACCCTCTTATGACTGTTGCTGTTATTCACATCAGGAGGCAGGAGCAGTTACAGCAATCCAAAGTGGAATCATACAGTTTGGCAAAAGCGCATCGTGGTGAGTACAGCTCTGTTCCAGAACACCATGAAGTGGAATTAGACAGTATAAGGGACTTGAAGAATTCTCAGGCACTCTTTCAGTTAATGGTAGGGCCCAAAGCCCATGAGGTGAAATTGTCAGTGATATGCTGGCCCCATACCATGGCATTTTATTTATATATAATGTACATATATATAAAGTCTTTATAAGCTCTGTATATTATATAAATATGCAATTATATGTATTATATATCTAACTGGTAAATGGAGCCTCACCTCTGGTGTTGCTTGGTGCACTCTCATGTCTCAGGTAGGTGTGCCAGAGACGGACCTCTCAGCCCTCAGCGTGGCAGGACAGGGTAGTCAGAGACCTGGGCTGGTCACCTTAGCCATGAGCAGAATCTTAACCAGGATGCAGTGTATTATCCTTTTCTGTGCCTGTATTGATGTAAATAGATTGGGAGAACTGGTCCAAATTATATGTATACCAAGCCTCTGATAGATAAAAATTTCACCCTCAAATATGATTTCACTGCTGTGGGGCTTTAGATTCAAGGTGATTGAATAAACTTCAATGAGGTTATTCAGCGGGAAGGTGTAGCAGCATTTGACCCAGCTCTGTCCTCCATCCAGAGCCTCTGCTTTGCACTTCTGCCCAGGCCATGTGATAACTTAGTGGCAGAGTGGGGCCTGTGGCATGCAGCTTACCTGACCTGCTGCCACCCACAGAGTGTGTTGAGTCGACTTCTGTGGGCGGTCCTGGCAGCTTAACATTAACTGACACCATCATAAATTGATTCTCAGAAATGCATCCTGAGTTCTCTGGCCTTTTGAAAAACAAATTTGTTTATAACTTGAAGACATGCACACCACATCTTGTCAACTTTATCCATCCATAATGTGATTAATATCAGAGTATTCACCAACCAGGGCAGTAGGAAACCTGTCTGTGCCCCACCTGTGAAGGTCAGGGTTTTACGTTAGTGATCCACTTTACTCGCTAGGATTGCGTCTTGTTTAAAAAGAGTAATTGCCTGTAATACAAATGAGTGCAGAAATACACTTGGACAGAAAACCTCAGCTTTCCCTCTCGGCCAAGTACAAAGTCTAAGTTCCACTGGAAGGTGTCCCCTGTGCCTCTGGCTGGTTGATGGCAGCTCTGCTGAGGACAAAGGGAGCGCTCCCCCTCTCCTGCCCCACAGAGGCAGTCTTTGAACCTTAGGAGAGTACTGTCACTGTAGGATGCCTGTGGCTAGGAATGAACACGCGACATGGGTGGAGTGCTATGGTGCGAACTCTTGCCCTTCCTTTGGTTAATATTCTGTAGATTGTTTTTTCCTGCTGGCGATGGACCATTAGAGAAGAACTTTTTATGCCCAAGATTTGAGGAGAAACTATTACTAGTTGTTGGATTCAGATATTTGGTCATATTGCAGGTTTTAATTGAGTTAATACACAGAAAGCAAGTAGAACTGTTTTAAGTGCTTGATATATGTTAACTGTATACCTAATTAACATTTGGTTAATATTTTATAATCTTTTTTGCTATGTCTACTGAGTCTAATAAAAGTCAATAATAGTAACATTTGTTGAGCCTTTACAATTTCATGTGCATTATCTCACTTTATCCTCATAATGATCCTGTGATAGTTATAAATGCAGATGATGAATCTACAGTTAAGAAGGTTAAATGAGTTGCCTCAGATCACTTAGCCTTTAAATGGCAGGTCTGAGCCTGAATCTCAGTCTGCTTTGTCTATGTCTGATTATTTTTCTTTATTCCACGTTGTCTCCGTTTAAATTGCGTTAAGCATTAATTTTTACTTTGTCTCAGAAGGGGATTAGAGCATGTTCTTGAGTCATAATGTGATAATTGGAAAAAATTATATAAGGGTTTCAAAGTAGAATGTTTTAGTTGACCTTACTGTAAACTGCATTTGATTTCAATTTCTAAGAACTGTCCTAAATGACTGTCATTGTTACTAGGGACACGAGCTTATAGTGGTCCATGTAGCACTGCCCAAGGACACACTTGTGTGTGATCTTTGTAGCTCTTGCCTGTTTATGTGTTAATAGTCAATCTCTCCCAGAGTGAGCCTTCTGGAGGGTGGGGACTCTGCAATATTTCAGTGCTCCTTCCATGAGCCTTCTTAAATAATGGTTGGCATATAGCAAGTGTTAAGTATTTTTTGACCAACTGACAGACTGAGAATATTTAAAACATTAAAATATTTTTAATTTAGATAAAATATAAAAGTAAATAAAAGAAAATATTTTAAAAATATTTGAAACATTAACTATTTAAAAACTATTTTTACTTAAGTATAGCTGATATGCAATATTATACTGGTTTCAGACGTGCAACATAGTGATTTGACAATTATCCACATTGCTAAATGCTCACCATAAGTATAGTTTCCATCTGTCATGATACAAAAATATTGCAATATTATTAATGTATTCCCAGTGCTGTACTTTCATCACCATGATTATTTTATTTTATAATTGGAAGTTTGTACCTCTTGACCCCTTTTACCTGTTTTGCCCATCCTCCCACCCTCCTCCTCTGTAGTAACCACTGGTCTGTCTTCTGTGTCTGTGAGTCTGTTTCTGTTGTGCTTGTTCATTTGTTTATTTTAGATTACACATATTAGTGAAATCATACGGTATTTGTCTTTTTTTGTCTGACTTATTTCACATAGTGTAATACCCTCTAGGTCCATCCATGTTGTCACAAATGGCAAGTTCTTTTTTTGATAATATTCCTTTGTGTATATGCACCACATCTTCTTTATCGATTCATTTATCAGTGGACATTTAGGTTGCTTGTATCTTGGCTATTGTAAATAATGCCATGATGAACATAGGAGAGCATTATGTCTTTTCAGATTAGGACTTTGTTTTTTTTCAGGTAAATTCCCAGAAGTCAAATTACTGGGTTGTATGGTATTTCTGTTTTTAGATTTTTGAGAAACCTCCATACTGCTTTCCATAGTGGCTACATCAATTTACATTCCCACCAACAGTGTACAAGGTTTCACTTTTCTCCACATCCTCACCAACACTTATTTCTTGTTTTTTGATGATAGCAATTCTGACTGGAGTGAGGTGATAACTCTTTGTGGTTTTCAGTTCATTTCCCTGATGATCAGTGATGTGGAGCATCTTTCCATGTGCCTGTTGGCCATCTGTGTGTCTTCTTTGAAAAAATGTCTATTTAGGTCTTCTGCCCATTTTTTACTTGGATTATTTGTTTTTTTGGTGTTGAGTTGTATGAGTTCTTTATGTATCTTGGATATTAGCCCCTTATTGGATATATCATTTGCAAATTTTTCTGCCATTCAGTAGGTTGTCTTTTAATTTTGTTGATGGTTTCCTTTTCTGTGTAGAAGTTTTTTAGTTTAATATAGTCCCACTTGTTTATTTTTGCTTTTGTTTCCCTTGGCTGGGGAGACATATCTAGAAAAAAATTATTAATGCTGATGTTGGAGAATTTACTGCCTATGTTTTCTTCTAGGAGTTTTATGCTTTTGGGTCTTATGCTTAGGTCTTTAATCTATTCCACATTTATTTTGTGTATGGTGTAAGACAGTGATCCAGTTTCATTGTTTTGTATGTAGCTGTCCACTTTTTCCACTTATTGAAGAAACTCTTTTCCCCATTGTATGTTCTTGCTTCCTTTGTCATATATTAATTTACCAAGTTAGTGTGGGCTTATTTATGGGCTTTCTATTCTGTTACGTTGATCTATTTATCTGTTTTTGTGCCAGTACCATACTGTTTTGACTACTATAACTTTGTAGTATAGTTTGAAATCCAGGCACATGGTATCTCTAGCTTTGTTCTTCTCAAGGTTGCTTTGGCTCTTCAGAGTCTTTTGTGGTTCTCTACAAATTTTATAATGATTTGCTATAGTTTTGGTGTAGTTCTGTGAAAAATGCCTTTGTTATTTTAATAGAGGTTGTATTGAATATGTTGATTGCTTTGGTTAGTATGGCCACTTTATCAATAATAATTCTTCCTATCAATGAGCATGGAATATCTTTCCAGGTGGAAGACCTCTACTCTGAAAACTATAAGACTTTGATGAAAGAAATCTTGACATTTGCAACAACATGTATGAACCTAGAGAGTATTATTACACATGAAATAAGTCAAAGAAAGACAAATACCATATGACTTCCTTATACGTGGGATATAAAAAAAAACAAAACAAAGCCACTATTTCCTTATTGATTTTCTCTGTGGGTAATCTATTCATTTACATAAATGAGACGCTAAAGTCTCCTATTATTATTGTATTACTGTCAGTTTCTCCCTTTATGTCTGTTACTATTTACTTCATATATTTAGGTGTTGCTCTATTAGGTGGGTAGGTATTTACAACTGTTGTATCTTCTTGCTAGACTGAGCCCTTTATCACTATGTAATGTCTTTCTTTGTCTCTTATTACAGTCTATATTTTAAAGTCTATTTTGTCTGTTATACCTATTGCTACTGCAGCTTTTTTTCATTTCCATTTGTACAGAGTATCTTTTTCCATCCTTTCATTTTTAGTCTGTTTGTGTCTTTAGGTCTGAAGTGAGTCTCATAGACAGCACATGGATGGGTCTTGTTTTTTTTATCCATTGAATCACCCTATGTCGTTGGATTGGAGCATTTAGTCCATTTACCTGTAGAGTAATTATTGATATGTATGTACTTATTGCCATTTTGTAAAACATCTTTATGTAGGATATAAATGACTTATGAGGCTTAATTTGTATCACTACAAATTGTTCAGTTTTCAGCAAGTTCATTAATCTTTAAAAAGATTAAGAATAATTTAAAACCATTTCCTGTGAAAAAGCTGCATGAGTCTTATTTGAAAATATTACTAATTGCTAATTAAAGTCTTGAATAAGCTGTAATTTTGTTAAAGGCTTACGTTTCCTGTTTTCTTGGTTGAATTCAGATCAGGCAGCCTTTGAGGGAACATTTCCATATTGCTTGTCATTCATTAATGGGAAAAAAATCTATGGTCAAGCTTGTATGCTAATGTTTTTTTAACTGTAGAGTTAGATACTTATAAACATCTAGATGTTAATAGACTCATGCTATTTGCTTCATTTTTAAGGAACAGGAAGAGTTACTTAATTGAATTCCATGTAGAATACTGCTTTTCAATCCATAGGTTACAGCCCTTTGGGGTGTCATGAAATCAATTTAGTGGATAGGAACCAGCATTTTTTTTAATGGGCTAGAATAGAATAAATTAGTCTGGACCAAGCTAGACTGAAAAGAAAATATCAGAGTGTGTTGTAAGTAGTCAGAATAAATAATATTTCATGAAAATTTTGTTTTAAACATTTATTAGTATGTATGTCTTGAATCAAAACTTAAAATTATTTTTTTTATTGTGGGCCACGATCAAAAAATGACTCAGTGATTTAAAGGAGTTAGGTATAATAGGAATGAGGTTAAGCAAATTTCTTTGAAAATTATTTATCTAACACATTAACAAATTGTTCAAAGACAGCTCTACAAAAGTACCTATTATATAAATGTACTTTCCTACAGTACAGTGTAATGGATCCCTATAAAACTGATTTCAGGGATCAATGACATGGATGACTCTCTATAACCTGAAATCGCAGGCTGATTCGGGCTGTCCCAAATTTTGGAGCCAGACCAATGAAGCTGTGACCTAATAAACCACCAGATAGAACGACTGTGGTCACAAAGCTTGGGCAACTTTTGTTTATTTGCTTCCTGCAGGTTTCTTCTCTGTAGAACTCCTTAGTAGCTGTGGGGCCTTGGGTATAATTTTCCTTTCTCTAAAATGAGAGTAATAGTAACATCTAGCTTATAAGATGGTTGAGAGGACTAACTGATTAAAAATATATACAGTCTTTAAGCATTAATGAAAACTAAGCACTAGTAAATTTTAATACACAAGCATGCCTAGAAGGAATACAGGAATAAGTAAGGAAAAGTAAGAATACATACAGAGGCACAAAATTTTATGTAAATTCTCAGGGAGTTTATATATCCCTTGGAACTTGTCCATGAAGTAGCTCTGGTCACAGCGTTCGGTGGAAGACCCCAAGGCTCCAGATTCCCAACAAACTAAAAGACAGAAGCACATGAAAGGAAATGATTTAAGCTGCCCCCTCCTTTTTTAATTTTGTTGCTGATAGTTGAGGGAAACTACAGCTGAACTGACTCCTGAATTTGATCTTAAACCTGGCACTGTTATCTTGAGGTATTTCTGTCTTGTGTTTGAAACTTTTAATTGTTGGTGGTGCAAAGACTCTTCAGCAAGAAAAAATTGACTTCTGAACCAGAAAATACTTTGCGCTCACAGCTCTGAAATTTTACACCTCATGCTTATAGTCCAGCTGTTGGTGATTTTAGTCAAAATTTTATTTTCCCCCAAAACTTGTATCTGCAAATTCCAACAGTCTTCACCCCCTCTACCCTCCTAAGTCAATTGTTAATTGCATATCCTCCCACGCATCTTCCTAGATTAGTCTTCCCGAGACAGTTCAGATACGTCACTGCTGCATCCCAAATTCTTCTCTTGAATTCGAAGTTCTGCACCATGTGGCTCATTCCTACCTTCCTGGGTGTTTTTTGATCTTTGATTTTCTGTGCATTTTTTCCAGTCCTATATAATAAACTTTCATTATGCAGACAGCTGCTTTTCACTGTCCTCTCCTTATATACAGCAATGTCAGAACCATCACTCTGGCAAACCTATCCTTATTTGTGACACTGTCTCCTTGAGGCCCTTCCTATTTCATTAACTCTCCGCCCCCTCTCCCCCCACACACACCTCCCCCCTGCGTCCGCCCTTGCCACTGGATTCCATGGGCCCTGCTAGGCTTCCTCAGGGCTGCTCCTGGGCCCATCATACGGTCTATCTTTGGATATACCCAGTAAACCCATTTTCTCTGCCTTATTTATTGTTACTGTTAGTTCTTTTTCATTTTTGTATTCCTCACGAGGTCTAACTTTGTGCCCTGCACCTAACAGTCACTCACAGTGAATGATAGCTAACATTTGCTGAACATTTATTATGTGACAAAGACTTATTTGCGTACTCATGTCTCATAATCACCCCATGAAGTAGGTCCCCTTATCATCCTAATTACCAATAAAAGATAATAAACTTTATTACAGATGTTATGTAATTCGTCCAAGGTCACATAACACTGAAGTGGCAGAGCCAGGAGTCGACCCCACTGTACCTGGCCTGACCTCGCCTGCTCTTTAATCACATTGTGCTGTATTCTTCATTTAACTCTTCTGAATTGCATTTTGTAGAACCTTATCAGTTATCCATAGAAAGGTGTGACCCACTGTTCTAAATAATTAAATGTATTTACGTACTAAACTGGTATTTTCTGATTTTCAGTGCAAAGGTATTCTTAGGAACTTCAGAACAAACTAGGGAATCTCTGCTCTTTCAAGGAAACTTTGAAAGTTCCTACATACCAGCAAATATGTCAGCGGTCTCCTGACTTTCCTTGTTATTTTTCTAAAGTGTCAAGAATTCCACTGTTATTTCCTCTCTAGATTCAGAGTTGGAGGCCCTAACAGCTGAAAATCTTCTAGCTTCGGCATTTCGGTTGTTGGTGCTTGAACGGGGCATGTGTTCATGCATTTTTACTTACCTTTTCCTTTACTTACCGTTTCAAACAAAGTTTGCATAAACAAAATGGTTAATGTCCCATTTTTTTCTGTGTTCATTTTGTGGTATATTATATCTGAACGTGCAATAACCCTGCCTACTTGTTCCAGCTTTTTGCTTCTTACATAAATGAAACTGGTAGTGAAAAGGTAACAGGCCAGGTTTAAGGACACCTGGCAGTCCATGGTTTGCAAATGTGATTCAGCACCAAACAAAGCAGACTGATATGTCGGTATGACCATAGAGCATGAATCCAGGTGTCCTAGGGCCAAGAAGGGAAGATGAGTTAGTTGGATCGGGGGATCTCCTGGCTCTCTTCCCAAAGCAAGACAGAATCTAGCATCTGCCTGGGCAGAAATAGTGAAGAGCAAGAGGGAGGCCTTAATAGTTCTGTTACTAGACCTGTCCAATTGATTTCACTTGAAGAAGAATCAAAGATGACTTTGAGGTGGGGGTATTGTGGACTGAAATGATAATTGTAGCTTGATGGTTGTTAGACAAGACTTGTTTAGATATAAACAGAGAATATGAAGTAGATATTGAAGAATGAGAATAAGGATAAGAATAGAGATTACATCAAAATTTTAAAGTGCTATTTATTGTAAGTGTGTCCATGGATATGTGACAGACCAAAAATGATCATGTAAACTTAGGGAACAGTTAAATTAGAGGCCAGTTGTTCATGCTTTAAATATTCTTTTCTATACTGAAAAAAAAAAGAAACCTGATCATATTTCTGAATCATGAATCATCTTATGGTGTTTAAAAAGTCCAGTCTGCACTTATATTTTCAAGAACACATCTGTTATACACAGCAGAGTAGATTCAAAATTGACTGATTCCAGTTTTTGGGTAGGTGTCATGATTTAAATCAAATGACTGTTATGGATGATTTGAGCTAAGTCATTATTCATTCTGTTAATCTCTCCTGTATGTGTGAGAGTATGTTACTGTTGATTATGACTACCATGGTGCATGGTCTTCACAGTTTAGAGCTAAAAGAGATTTTGGTTTAGAGGTTGCATAATGTATCACTGAAAGCAGATGAATTTTGATATTTCAGGTTGATCTTGTTAGCACAGCAGAAGGCTGAACGGTAATTTGGTTATTTCATTTTCAGAAGGTAATTGAAGCAGATGCTGGTGAGGATCCATTTCAATGACTCCATCAGCTTTTTTTTTTTTAAGTGGAGAGGTATTTCCTTTTTATTTTGCTAAATCGACTACTTTTATTTCAGTAGATAATAAGAGAATTTTTTTAAAGCACATCTCTTGAGCTTATATACTTAGGATTTCAGGATGTTTTTCTTTAATACGAGTAGATGTATTAAATGAGTAAGATACACACTGTATATGTAAACATGTATTTTTATGAGTATTTGGATATTTAAAATACAAAGATAAGTTATACAAATACACATAGATTTTATCTTTAAGTGCAGTTTGTACTATCTTAAAACGTTTGAAAATTTTAAATTGTAAAATTAATTGAGTAATAAACCTAGTATATGTAATCTTTGCTTTCTTCCTTTTTATTTTTAATGTATAAAAACACCTTTCATGATTTTGAATAAATAGCCATTTTGGTTTTTATGTTATCTGATGCAAGTTAAGATACTTAAGACATCTCCCAGTTCTTTGACTGAGTCAAATGTAAGACTTTATTGAGTCATACGATGTTTATCCTTGGATTTTAAATGTATTATTGTGTGATGGGGAGAAACGTATGCACTGCTTGTATCTTAGACCTTATGTGCCTACACCTGTTAAGCACCGAAGGTTGAGTGGTGAGCACAACTGTGGGCCTTGCCCTGATGGAGATTACTTTTCAGCTCTTATGGGGATTACTTTTCACAAAGTCATTAAACAAGTAAATACATAAATGCACATGTCATTAGAAATTGCAGCGTCTGCAATGAGGGAAAATAACAGGATGTTACAGAAGAATTGCAAGGGCAATGCCCTCTTTAGGCAGGAGTGATGTCCGAGGGAGACCTCTGGAGAAAAATGGTATTTAAACCAATACAGGATCAAGCAGGAGTTAACCAGATGATCTGTGTGTTTAGAAGGGCTGAGGAGGAAGGAAAGGAGGTGACTGTTCTAACTAGGGGAGACACTTAGACTCAAAGACTTAAAGTGTGAAAAAGCTTGGCAGATTCCTGGATCTGCAAGGAGGTCAATGTGGCCGGAACTGAGTGATTTTAGAGAGGAGAGCGTGAAAAGGGTGGAGCGGTAGCCTGGGCAGTCATGCTGGGGTTTGTGGCCATGTTTAGGAATTTGGATTAAGTAAGTAGAGGGATGGAGGTGCCATTAAATGTAATGGAAAACCATAAAAATAATGGTTTTGAGAGGGAATCTAAAGAACAGAAGTTTGGATGTGTTAAGTTTGCAACACCAATGAAACATCCCAGTGGAAGTACTAATGTGCAGTTGCTTATGTCTCTCTGGGGTGAAAACAGAGTGGTCTGGGCTGGGATAGAAGTGGAAGAATTGATGGAATGGATGAGATGGCACAGGGAGAGAATGTCTGTAAAGTGAGAAGAGAATAGCTAAGGAATGGGGAACAGAATTAGGTAATTCCCTTCTTCAGTGGTCTAGTAGGTGAAATCCAGAAAAGGTGGAATCACTGCTCTAAATTCCAAGGAAAGAGGGCAAGCATTTTAAGGAGAGAATGATCAGCAATTTTGAAAGCAGTAAGAGGTAAATTAAGGTGAGGACCGAAAAGTTTCCATTATATTTGGCCAACTTGGAGGTCACTGATGATTCAAAAAAAGCAGTTTCAGTGCAGTGATGGGAGATGGCAATTTAATGGAAATGGGAAGTAAGAGAATGGAGACTGAGCTTCTGGGCAGTTCTTCTGGGAACCTGGCTAGGGAGGGGAGCCAGACATTAGGGCCATGGCATTAGGGAGACATGGAGGCCAAGGAAGAATAAGCTTTTAAAGATGGAATAAGAGAAGGTATTAGAGCATGTTTGTCAGCTAATGGGAATGATCCATCGGAGGGGGTGTCCCCCAGAGAGGCCAGCTAGATGACTGACCCTTATGTAAAGTAGTGAGTCATTAGCAAAGCAGTAAAGCAGGAGATGAGCCATACCAAGTCCATCCAGGGCCTATAACCTGTTGCAGAATTTTGCTGTGTATATTGGTGGCACTGTCCTCTCCTTTGCTGATTTCTTACTCTGTGACCCCATTTAATCCTTAGAACAATCCATGAGGTAGATGGTGATATTTTCCTCCTTTTGACAGGCAAGGACACAGGCTTGGGGTGATTTAGTAACTTCTGTTACAGTTAGTAGATGTTGAAGCCAGGATTTCTTCCTTGTGTCCAATTCCAATTGTGTACAACAGATGTACAAATCTACAATTAGAATACCTCGGTGATATTAACTTTTTTCCTTACTGATACAATTAAAAAAAAAAAGCTGTAAATGACCAGATTTAAAACATTAGTGTTTCAATAAAATTATCTAAGTGAGCCTCAATTGTTCATGTTTATTTTGAATGAAGAAAGCTAATCTTAATGCTGTGGGCAGTGACATCTGTTTAGGAACTTGATGTACAGTATGTTTGATGAGAACAGCTAGTTGGGCCTGTTGTAGTTCCTCTTGTATGTACAGAAAACAAGCTGCTATCAAATCTTCCTGGATTTGAACAATGTTCAGTGAGTGGTTATGTCTGTACAGCTCTGATAACAGCTGGTAAATTTCTTTTTCCTGCAGTCAGAACTCTTAAGTATCTCCATGACCTTTGTAAGCACAGTATTCTATATTTTATAGGTTCTAGTAGGTCTGGGATGGAGAAGCACCAGGTAATACAGTAATTAGGTAACGCCTCGGGGCCTGGAAGAAATTATATTTTAGAAAGAAAAGACAGCATTTTCTTTACCAGGTGTCAGGTTCATGTTAAGTTGATATTTCATTTTTCTTCTTTCACTCATCTTCTTAATACAAGCATCATGGTTAACTTCAGAAACAAAATCTTGTAGCTGAAAGACAGAGGTCATCCGAGCCATCACACCATGGCCAGAATCTCTGCTGTGTCTGAGAAATAGGCTTTTTCCAACCTGGATATGAACTTTTTGAGCTACAGGGATGTCAAAAGGACTCCCAAGGCTACTTTCAAGCTTTTCTTGAAAAGCTCTCATGAGTGGAAAATTGTTTTTAATTTTGCTTGTTAAAATGTATTTCCTTTCCACTTATTCTACTTATTCCCAGTTACTTAGGATCCACATAGGATATATCAAATCCCTCTTTCATATATTATTGTCACATGTGTTTGAAGACATCATCATGTTCTCCCTGAACCTTTTCTTTTCCAGGCTGAATAATCCTAAGATTCTAAATCTCTCCACCTAAGACAGATTCTTCACCATCTGGGTGTGGTCTGACTAGTGCATTTGTAGGAATATTACTTACATTACAACAATGTGACTGTTGTTTATTGACAGCAGTTATATATACTCATTGGGGAAAATGTGTGTTTCCTTGTGAACTGGAATTTTAACTTTGCTTATTTGTTTTCCATCCATTCTAATTTTCCAGGAATTTTGAGGCCTGATTTTTTTTCCCACTATTTTTTAAATTAAGGTATCATTGATATACAATCTTATGAAGGTTTCGCATGAGCAACATTGTGGTTCCAACATTTACCCATAATATCAAATCCCCCACCCCACCCCATTGCAGTCACTGTCTATCAGTGTAGTAAGATGCCAGAGTCACTACTTGTCTTCTCTGTGCTACACTGTCTTCCCCATGACCCCTCCCACACCATGTGAACTAATCATAATGCCCCTCAATCCCCTTCTCCCTCCCTCCACACCTGCCCTCCCCCACCCCTCCCCTTTGGTAACTGTTAGTCCCTTCTTGGAGTCTGTGAGTCTGCTGCTATTTTCTTCCTTCAGTTTTGCTTCTTTGTTATACTTCACAAATGAGGGAAATCATTTGGTACTTGTCTTTCTCTGCCTGACTTATTTCACTAAGCATAATACCCTCTAGCTCCATCCATGTTGTTGCAAATGGGAGGATTTGTTTCTTTCTTATGGCTGAATAGTACTCCATTATGTATATGTACCACATCTTCTTTATCCATTCTTCTACTGATGGACACTTAGGTTGCTTCCATATCTTGGTTATTGTAAATGGTGCTGCAGTAAACATAGGGGTGCATATGTCTTTTTGAATCTGAGAACTTGTTTTCTTTGGGCAAATTCCTAGGAGTAGAATTCCTGGGTCAAATGGTATTTCTATTTTGAGTTTTTTGAGGAACCTCCATACTGCTTTCCAGAATGGTTTAACTAATTTACATTCCCACCAACAGTGTAGGAGAGTTCCCCTTTCTCTGCATCCTTGCTGGCATTTGTTGTTGTTTGTCTTTTGGATGTTGACTGTCCTCACTAGTATGAGATGATATCTCACTGTGGTTTTAATTTGCATTTCCCTGATAATTAGCGACGTAGAGCATATATTCATGTGCCTGTTGGCCACCTGAATTTCTTCATTGGAGAAGTGTCTGTTCAGATGTGTGATTTTTAACATCAAACATATCTGCTGTCCTTCCTAGCTTGGGTCATTAATAGCATGCCTTCTCTGTCCTTATCCAAGTAGTTAATAAAAATGCTGAAATTGAGAGCTTTATGCATTTGAGCACATTAGTAACCATCAGTAGATTAAATAATTATCTTTAAGTCTTTCACTTTGCTAAAAACCAACTTGTTCTAGTTCACTTAACCAATTTCTCTAGTCCAGCTGTTTGCATCTTACTCTGAAGAAGGTGGTGACAGATATTTTCAAGGGCCTTAGTGAAATCTTAATATACTACCTCCTGTGACATGCCCATCAATATGCCAAATCTAGCAGCACTATTAAACAAGAAAATTATGTTTGTTTATATCACTCTAGTGTGCCCATGGAGGCTCTACCAATCAATGATTTATCTTCAGTTAATCACAGATGATTTGTCTAATATCTGTCAGTTTATTTTTCTGGGAGTCTGTATCAAGCTGCTCAGTGTGTCATTTGTAGAATCTAGGTTTTTTTTTTTTCCTTTTGAAAACTAGGATTTTTTTTTCTACTTCCAATCTCTCTCCATACTTCTTTAGAGATTACTAGTCATGGTTCTACAACTCAGGGGTTGCTCCTTGTAGGTTCAGAGACTTCCTCCTGGCTTTCCCTTTTTTTCTTAGCCCTGATGCTTCATTCTTTTGAGTTTTTCAGTCAGTCTCTGACAGAGCTGCAGAACAGGATGGGACCAGCTCTACTTGCTCTCTCTTACAAGTTAACATCACTCAGTGTGCCAGAGACAGTGAGCCTATTGCTTCTTGCCTCCTAATCCACTCAGCGTCCCTAAAATGTCCTTGTTGCTTTTTCCGTTGCATTGTTTACCGACATCTGCTCATTCTGAGCTCCAGCTTTCCTGTGTTCTTACGGGTACCTGTCATTTGTTTGCTGCTTTTTGAGCATTAGTATGTGTCTTTCTCTTACACATGCCCTTTGGAAACTTGAGTTTATCAGTACACTTTTGTTTCTTGAGATGCTTTCTGCTTCGCCTCTTCAACAGACTCTTTTGTGATAAGAGTCAACAGAATTTGTTTTAGAAGGACATATCATCCCTCTTTAGCCAGTTTCTTTTTAGACTCTGGCCATGGGATCATATTCATCAGTGAACTTTTGTAGGAGTGTATGGTCGGTGTAATACAGGATGCTTGTACAGTAGTAACAATGGGATAAGTATTGTAACCAAGGTGACTGCCAAGTGCTAAGGGTGTGGGCGCAAGAGGTGACTGTCCAGAAGAGCCTAGGCATCATTGCAGTAGAAGTGACATGGGCTGCCTTCATATGCCATAAAGAGAGAATGAAGGAGGGGAATTGCACGCACAGGGATACTGTGTGCAGATGCACGGACACGTGAAAGTGTATGGGACTTGCATATGACCAGAACGATAGAGATTCCATATATTCTTTGAGAGAAGCCAGCATGTGGATCAGTTCTTTTGCACTAACTACTGCATACTTCCATGTCTTTCTTTTGATTACCATCACAGTCTTCATCTGGAAGGTGTGGGGAAAACATCATTGAAGACCCAAATCTATGAGATTCCTATCCAGAACTTCAGAGTTGCTAAGAATCATTTCAGGTTTCCTAGACCATGTGTCTAGACAAGTTACTCTTTTTTTCCCCTACAATATCACATATATATATATATATGTTTGAATTACACAACAAAACATCATTTTAACCATTTTTAAGTGTATGATTTAGTAGACTTAAGAACATTCACAATGTTGTGCAACCATCTCCACTATCTGTTTCCTAGACAAGTTACTCTTGACTGATGGTTTTGATAATTCTTAGGAAGTTCTTTGTTGCCTTGTCAACTTGTATACTAACCCTAACTAACCCTACCAGGGCAAACTTTGATTGCATTCATTCCCCCTGACAAGAAGGAGCCACCAAGTACTTTTCTTTTAAGTATTAAATGAATCAACAAAATAATTACTAAATTATTTTTATTACTTGCCAGGCAAAAGACCACACACCAGTTCACTGGTCATGCTAATTAAGGATTGAAGTTTGCATCATAGACAGGAGGAATGAGTCCATAGCCTGTGAATGATTGGTTTCAACCAGTCTCATTTTTCAGTGGTCAGTAAAGAGCCTTCAGTTATGGCCCATGAGCAAAGATGTTCAAAGTTCAGAGGTTTTTTTTATTCATCTTTGGCTGGTGGGCTGTTCAAAATTCACAGACAATTTGAACTCAGTACTAGGTTTATCTCCTTGGGTAGAGCTGCTAGGATTGGGGAGTTTTTTGACAGGACTTAGGAAGGATGGCTACGATCTCTCAACTGCTTTCATTGTTTTCTGTGGTGAGGCTGGTCCAGTTCTCACATCTGTAGGACGTCGCCGTGCTGCTGTGTCCCGGTACGGCATGGTCTCTGAGCCTTCTTTTGCGCTGCCACTTGTCTCTATCCACCAAAACTTGCTGGTTTCAGTTTCTCTCTGGAGCTTCAGAATTATTTCTTCCTTGTATCCTATGTAAATTATTTTCCAACTTCTAGAAATTGTGTTTAATGAAACATTAATTTTTTTCAAAAAGAAGTTCATTGTTAATTTGAGGTCATAATTTTAAGTGATTTTCTTAGTTTAACCTTCAGTGAAGAGAAAATGAGAAATTAAGGAAAAAGCAGAAACTAGGAAAGAGAAATGTACTTTTAATGAAAACCACACACACACACACACACACACACACACACACCATTTAGTTGTCTAGGCAGACAACTGAAACTCTTAGAAGAAATAAGGGGACTGGTCTTTTGTGTCAGTCAGGGTGAAGGCAGGAGATGCTCTGGGGCTTCAGTCCATCCTCTGGTGCCACTGTCATCAGCACTTCCCACATGCACCCCAAATAAACAAGCAGTCCTAATACAAGTAGTCGGCCTGCTTAGGAAATGCAGCTTTTTAAGACAAGGTCCCAAGCCTTCCCTTAGCCCTCCAAAACTAGTTCTGCCCCACTTCCTTCTGGCAAGAAATTATAGAGTGGCTACTAAAGGCCTTTTTCCCTCTGTCTTTTCCTTCTTTTTTGATGGTTCTACAAAATTGTTTCCTCTGAGAAATAATAATGGACATTTAAAAAAAAACTGACATGTTAAGTATGAAGTTGTACTATTTTTGAAAAATCATAATGCACACAAAAATATTTTGATAGGCATATAATTGGGAAATGATAAAGAGTCTTTAAAAATAAGATGTACTTTGATACAGAGTGGGAGAGTATAAACATGTGGGTGGCTTATTTTTGTTTTTGGTAAATGCAAATGTTTAGCTTTAACCATGAAAAGCTCTCATGAAACACTTAATCTTTTTGTTTGAAGCCATCACTAGATAAAATCAAAGTGACTTAAAAATATAAATAATACTTATTAAATACATGTGGACATGGTAGAGTTAGTCCTCTACAGCTATAAGAAAATTCTAAGAAATTTCACACAAAGACTTTGGTTTTCTGAATAATTGATCCCCATATGATTTATACTTATTTACTTGTTTATTTTTTATTGACATTTAGGGCTAGAAAATATCTTAAAAACAACTTAGGCTAAATTACTGGTAGAGATGAGTTACTGAGCCTTGAGGAGTTGTTAATCAGAGTTACTTAGTGACTAGTTAGGGCATCATTCATTCATTCATCAAACATATATTTTGCTTCTGGTGTGTATCCTGGATACTGTGCTAAGCATTGGATATGCAGTGATGATAAGACAGACAGACATTGGCTGTTCCCTCCTGGAGCTTACATTCTAATGGGGGAACCAGATATTAGCTAAATGCAGTAGGAAGGCTTCAACCCCACTATGTGTAAGTGCTACAAAGGAGAAGTAGATGGCAGCAGAGAGACTTAAGCAGGAGGACCTGACCAATTCTGAGGATCAGGGGAGGCTTTCATGAGGAAGTTTGACCTACTCTTTGAGGGATGATAGGAATAGCTAGGTAAAGGGTAGTGGGGTCCATTCTTGGCAGAGGGAGCAGCATGTATAAAGGTAGAGGGTAAAATCAATAGGAAATAGCGACAGTAGAATGTGGAGATAGAGAGGGGGCAGGATCCAGGGTCCAGGTTTCCACTTGAACAGCTGAGCAGACCGAGGTACTCCAGTAAGTAAGGTGACCCCTCAGGGAGATGCAGGCAGGCAATTGACAGGCTTGTTTGGGGTCATCTTGCATTTGGTGTGTCTCTGCAAAGGGCACATAGAGTGGTGGGGATTGGTGACTGGTATGCTGGGGAGGAGTTCAGCGCATACTTCTGAACTGGAGTACGAAATTGAGAGTCATCAGTTTAGGAATAAAAATGGCCAAGGGGTCTGCTGAGAAGACAGTATGAAGAGAGAACTCCCAGCCCTTCTCCATCCCTAATCTTCCCTGTGGCAGTCAGCACATCTGCCCAGTAGTTGAAACCCCAAATCTGGGAGTTGGTTTTTACCCTTTTTTTCCCCTCACTTTCCACACCTAATCCATTAGCAAACCCTATTGACTTCACCACCAGAATGTAACCTGAATCTGTCCACATCATCTCCTAATTACTATCATCTCTCTTCTGGATCACTGCTGTGCCTTTAACTCGTCTCCCAGGTTCCATCCTTACTCTTTGCAATCTGTTCTCCAGAGAGGAGCCAGAAAAGAACTTTTAAAACATATTAGGTCATCTCATCCTCAGGATTAAATCTTTGAGTGGCTTCTCAGAGCCCTTGAAGTAAAATCTAAGTTCTTGACCCTGGTGCAAGGCCATGTATTTCAGTCTCTGCCAGCCTCTCTGATCTTTTATCATTGTTTACTGGGCACTACCTCCTAGCCGCCTGTGACCTTCCTCCCTGCCTATAAGCACAAGGACACTGAGAGGTGTTCAGCAGGAGGAGGGGTGTCAAGAAAGCCAGAGAACCCCTGGTCAGCTGTGCTGATTGCAGCTGAAGAGTCACGTGAGATCAGAATTGGAAACTGTCCCCCGAGCCCCCCTAGTCCCTGGCCCACTGCCCCCCCGATCGCTGCTGCGCCCTGTGTGGAGCACGTGCTAAAGTCAGCTGCTCGGGCCTGCAGCTCCCTGGGGTGAACGTGCAGTCCTGTGCCAGCCAGGAACTTGTCATCCCAGCTGCGCAAGGGAATGACACCCTGAAGCATTGCTCTTGTTCAAACGACAGGTTAGAGAATAGACCCACCGAAGTGTAAGGGAGAAAGAATACATTTCCACTGATGGCAGGGGCCCGCCCTTTTCTCGTGATTTAAAACAATAGTAAGTGATAATGATAAGAAACTCAAACAGTGTGAAACAATGTAGCATAAATAATTTAAAAAGTCTTCTGACATTCTTTTCTCCTCCTCCCCTGCAATTTCTAATCCCCAAAAGTAATCTGGGTGATAGGATCATATCTATCCTTTCAGAGGATCGTATCTATCCTTTCAGAAATATTCGTGCATATAGGATCCTGTTTTCTCCCCCAGCCCCATAAATAGACTCTTACTGGTCTCTAACTTCCTTTTTTTTTCTTACTGCTGTAAATAGACGTATTTTTATGATGACTCCATATATTTTGCTGTTACAATGTTCAATTGAATCGTCCTCTCTCTATATATATCTTTTTTTGTGCAAACATTTCTGTAAAATAAATCCTAGCAGTGATCAAAGCCTATTGTGCAGATAAACTTTTGATTGTTATTCCAAATTACCCTCTGAAAATCATGCCCCAGCTTGCACTCCTACAAACAGTGCTTTTTGTGGGATGTTCCTGTTCTGCTGTAAGATGCGTACTTTGAGCAAGTTGCTCCTTTGGTGATGTGATAATCTGTGCCAGCTTCCCCTTCCTCCTTTCTTCCATTTTCCTGTCTTTTTGCCTTCCTTCTCTCATTTTCTGCCTCCCTTTCTTATTTTTCTTACTTGTTGCCCTCCTTCATTCCTTTCTTTTTCCCCTTCCTCCTTTCTCCCATTTTCCCTCGCTTCCTTTGGTTTTCAGGCCAGCCATCCATCAGCGTTTACTAAGAGGCTGTTCGCGCACTGGAGAGTGTAGTGTTCTCTAACAGCTCCAAGGAGCTCGGGGCATCTGGAGAGAGGACAGCGGAGGTCCACGCCTTCCCGCTCAGGCCCCAGTGAGATACCGCAGGCACTGAGCCGTATGTTCATTGGAGGGCAACTAGTATAATGAGAGCGCAGACTGTTTTGTGTGGAGTGTAATGGAACATGCTGGAAGCATTTAGCCTGGAGAAGAAAACAACTTGGTGGGGTGGGCATGCTGTCTGCCTTACATTGTGAAGGGGAGCAGAATTCTCAGGTCTCTGGGATAGTAAGGAGGAGACAAACCCACGGATCGGAAATTTCCAAGCAGATTCTGCCATTCAGCATAACAAAGAATTTTATAAGTGCCATTCATTTATTTATAATAATTGTTTTCTGTGTCAGTTAGTGCTCCTTTTGATACAAGAAGAATACAACCTCAGAGAGTAGGCGTGCCGTTAAGAACAGTGGGCTTTGGGGCTCATGCACTCTGCCTCAGCTCTGCCCCCTGCATTCTCAGACCCCCAGTGAGCTCTGGGGATGGTTCTGGACTCTCACTGTGGTGGGGTAAGAAGACTGCTGTAGCTCCAGCCTCTGATTTGCCTGGGGAGGGAAGAGCAAGAGTGTTTTCTGGTAGCTTCTTCATTTGTCCGGCTTGGAGTCACCCTACTGGGGCTGAAGTGAGAAGTCCCACGTGGGAAAGGTTGTACAGGAGGAGGAGCATGCAGTGGCCAGTGGTCTTCTGTACTCACCAGATGGTGCTGAACAGGAAGAGCAGGTTTTCCTGCTCTGGCAAGTGGAGCAGTTCACTGGTCAGCCGTTGGGCAGCCACCAGTTCTGCTCTGAGTGGCCCACTTACCACTGTCCTGACCGCAGTGACCTTCTGGGAGCTGCACTTCTCTAGCAGCCCATTTGCTGATGGCATAGGTTTGCAGACCTAGGGATTAATTTATGGGTTGAGCAACTACAGGTCCATTTGACGAATTAGGAGTTTCTTTGAAAATACAGTACAATTTTTTTTAATGGTAGGCTTTAATTCTATTTTCTTTGGCTAGTACATGGCTAGTGACCAGAACCATGGACTTGGCTGAGCCCTGGTCTTTGGATGGAGATAGAACTAGGCTTGGGAATTTTGGTCTCTTAGCAGCATCCACCTCACCTCCAGAGTAGCACTATCCTCTGGGTCTCTGCTTTGGGGCAATGAAAACCAGTGGCCTGAGGTGGGGAGGCACTATTTATTTGCCTCTTAGGAGCCCTGGACTATGTTCTAACCGCATCAGAGCAGTGGAGCCATCAGCCTGTGTGTTTGGCAGAGGGATTAACTGGAGGTGTTTGGGAGGGTCCCAAGAAGCTCATTTTCTCACAGATCCTCAAGAGAGTGAAGTCCCCTACTTTCCTTGCACTAGTTTTAGTTTGAGGTAGATAATTTAGCTTTTCCACCTTTGCCAGACTCCAGGTTACCAGGCTCTTAGCTGTTGCAAGCCACAAGCAAAGGTTTTCTTTTACCAGACAGTTTCGTCTGCCTCTACTTTCAGCAGATCAGTTACAGCCCAAAAGCTTGGCTCTTTCTTGTAAGATCTTACTAATAGCAGAAAGAAATAGGTAGTTTACTGCAGAATTCTAGAAATTCTCTTAGGCGCCTAAGAATGAAGTCCTTATGACACATGGTCCGGTTTTAGGACACAACAGTCATCCATTTGATTATCCCATGACCAAGGCGCTCCCAGTGCTTTGATGGACCTGAGTCAAGTAGTTCATCCCTGGAGCTGGAGTGGATCCCTACCCAGATAAGGTATGACAAGTTGGAGGAGATTATATTTATTGAAAAATTGTCCTTGATGTCAGGCTAGGAGGAAAAGATGATAGTGAGGCCAGAAAAAGTCTACTGTAGCTCTCTATAATATGTCCGACACTGACCTAGGAGCTGAGGTTAGTTTTTAAAAAGAAGAACCATCTGTGTTGCATCTCAGTGAGTTTCTAGGCACTGGAGTGTTTTGAGAGTCTACAGGTACAGTAGTTGATTTCATCATTGGATGATTTGATGAGGTAATTGTTAAGGAGCTTGTTACCATATGATTATGTTTTATGACTTACTCTAATTAAAAAGCAAAATGTAAAAACTAATTTGTTTATTAGCTTAGCTATACAATCAATCATTGTATCATTTTAAATTATGGTTCTTTCACCATTTTAGAATTTTCGATATTGTGACAGCTTTATGTAGAATTGTTAAAACCCAATTCAGTGTTTTCTTTAACTTCACAGTTCCCCTAAAACAATATCTGAATACAGAATAATTAATATATTGATGAAGAATGCCTTATTTTTTGTGTGTATGGTAGTCTTACTAGGGATATAATAGTTGATAAATGCTAAATTTTAGTTTTTGCCTGTGCTACTGTGAAATTGTAATGTGTACTTGAGTTAAATACTGAGCCTTGCTTTTTATTGACTGGAATTTCATTGCCCTAATCCATATAAACAGCAATAAAACTTTCCTTCGTTTGACTTTCGTTTGAACTGTAGCTAATATACTCCGTGCAGAGAATCTCAGTAATAGTTAAAAACATATTTTCCCTCATCTTATGAAATATTATTATCATTACATTTTTGTTTTCTTCAGAAGCCCTCTTTAATCTCAGCTAAAATATAGTCCAGCTGAGTTTTTTTATGGCTTAATCCAGGAACATGGAAATCCACAGGAAATTTGGATGATTATTGTTCCAATATTTGAAAGGTTTAAGAGAGTTTTATAATGTGTATTAAAATTAAAAGGAATTTCTAAGATCAGAGCATTTAAGACTATAAAAATAATTGCAAATCTATGAAAAATTACTTTGCCTTTTTTCAACAAGGTATTAAAAAATCAAAATGAAAGTGTAATCAAATCCAAGTGTAAGTTTCTTGGTAAAGACTGCTATTGGAGATGGTGACTTGAATACCCAGTTTAGGGCATGTGATGAACTCGGTTTCAACTCTTTGTGCCAAGAGCCTATTAGGGATGAAGAATTCATGATAGAAAGTCCACTTTATTTGGTGGAAATGGGCAGGTGTTTGAATGGTGGGGACATTGTTAGGTCTCAGGGTGGTCATCCTCCTCCAAACAGCTATGTTATTCTGTAAATTAGTAGATTGGTGTTGGGTGGAGTTTGATTTCTGTCAGTGTAAGAGATATTTGAGAGATTAGTCCCTTTATTCTATGTGACCTGGTCAGATTCAAGGATTTTATCAATTTGTGAACTTTGACATAAAACACTTATAATTAGACTGCTTTATCATTCCCAGACTGAAGTTTGTTAAATTTCTTGTTTATTCATTTATTCACTCATTAATGTCCCACCTTATTCTACAAAGACTTGAGGCACTTTATAAAAACTATACCTATGTTAACCATATATAACCAGACTTTTTGGCTCATTTTGGCCAAGTCCCAGCATTGTCACATTCAAAGAAGTAATTATGACAGAGAAAGTAATGGAAAATAATTCAAATATTTACTTCACCTTTCAGAAAACATCTAAGAGGGGAGTGAATGCATTATATATGATAGAACTTTTTTTTTAATTCTCTTTCTCAGTCTCTCTGACCTTTTACATGACTGTCAGCTACCTTGAAACCTATACAAAAGCTCTCCCCAAATCCACTCAGTGTATTTCCCCATATCCTTACCTTTCCCATTCTTTCCCTCTTCTTTTTTAGATATCTGTTCTATTTTCTCTCCCACTGTGTGTCCCTTTCCACTTCTCTCCTCCTCGTGATTCATCTCTCACATTTGTGTTAATAATCCCAGAACCAGAGACAGGAACAAAGCGGAGAATCAAACCCAGAGCCTCCGTTAGGAGGCATATCAAGGAATGAGGCTGAGATCATCCACATGTTAACATGTTTCTCTTTGTTACCTTTATTAAAAAAATTGTAAAATACTAATTAAAAATGGGAAGTCCAGACCAGGGAACATTCAAATTGGGATGAAAACTGGGATACCAAACTACACGCTGTTAATTGTATATTTGACTCAGAACTACTTCCATAGTCAGTGTTATAAAAGGACTTCTTTCCATAATTCTCCCTATTCTTCATTTTAGAGCATATAGTCGTTCCTCAGGTGACAAAGCACTTCCTAGCCCTTAACTCTCAAATTATGTAGGACTTCACATCCTACATAAAAAGATTATATATGATAGATCTTTTTTTTTAAATTCTCTTTCCTCAACCTCTCTGACCTTTAAAACTATTAAAAAATGTAGTGGTAGTGTCTTTAACAACATCCATAAATGCAATTTATTGCAGCAAAGGTGCTTAGAGAGGACGTGATGCCAGGAGATGACTCAGGAAGGATATTCTGCAGTTGGCCAGCACAGTATGGCCTAAGGCTGCAGCCTTCCCATGGTCTGAATTGAGCCAAGAATAAAACTATTCTGTCTGGAGCAAAAACTGCAGACACTGACCTCGGAGACCAAAGTGGTGATGTAAATGAGTGGAGGATAGGTGGTAGCTGCCAGCCTGAGGTGCAGGGCACTGCAGGGAAGGAAGAGGCTGGCAGCTGGACAGCACTTGTCCTTTTGAAGGAGAGAAGCTGCTGCTGCTCTGCTCTATCCTGTTTTCCATGTGGGAACCTAGACCAGTTCTATTATGTCTTCTTATTCTTCAGGTGAGCTTGAAAGCCAGATTTTTATGTGCAGTGTTCCCATTTCAAAGGCTTATCATTCAGTCATTTCAATTTTTAAAAAGTGCTTGTGGGCCAAGCAGAACATGCCAGCAGGCATTCAGTCATCCATCTCTGATCAGAGAAAAAGGTAGCCTACGTGTTTTTGCACAAGTCTTATCAGCCTAACATCCAGCTTCACTTTGTCCTCAAGATTGGTTCTCTGACAAAGTCTAGAATCTGGCATTCTCTGATTCTCCAGCACCAACTGGGCCCATTCAGTTCCGACACTAGTGTCGGATGCCGTAGGTTTGAGCGCTCAATCCCTCAAGCCTGCCCTTACTCAGATGCCAGTTTTCTGATCCAGGATCTCCAGTCCACATATTTTTCTATCCTACTTGGCTACAAATTTGGTAGTTCTCATGATCCCTCCTCAGGCTAGAGAATTCCCATGAACAACTCACAGGACTTAAGAAGACACTTCATTTACATTTACCAGTTTATTATAAAAGGTACAACTCTGGAACAGCCCAGGGGAAGAGATACATAGGGCAAAGAATAAGGGTAGGGGTATGCAGAGCTTCCATGCTTTTCCTGGGCATGCCACCCTCCCAGCACCTCAGTGTGTCCAACCCAGGGACTCTTGGATCCTGTCACTTAGGGTTTTAATGAAGGCTCCATTGTATAGACATAATTGATGAAGCCATTGGTCAGTAGTGATAGAACCTGATCCCCAGCCCTCTCCTTCCCACCAGAGGTCTGGGGCTGGGGCTGAAAGTTCCCAGCTTCTCATCAAGGCTTGGGGTTTCTGGTGACCAGGGCCTGCCCTGAAACTCTCTAGGCTCCTCACATATACAACAGGAGTCGTCTCATTGGCACACAAAAGATTCTCTTGCCGTTTAGGAGGTTCCAAGTGTGTTAGCTCTGTGCTAGGAACTGGGGAGGGACCAAATATTTATTTTTTTATTACAGCACAGGTGAGGTTTTTATGGATAGTTAACACCAAACTAGTGTACTTGAGAGATGACCACCGATGGGGGTTTTTGAAGAGCTGGACCAAGACTGCTATGTGGTGGGACAGTCATCCCCCTAGAGATGGGCTTTCAGAAATGTGATGGCAAAGCCAGGATGTTCCTTCAAAAATCTATTTTTGGTTCACCCTTACGCTTGAGTGAATTGCTCTAGAGTTCTGCACACGTTTTCAAGGGCAGCATTTCAGAGTCAGTATTACTAGTCTCCCACAACCTGAATCCTAGTTCTGAGCAATGTCACTTCCCAAGATATGGCTAGTACATATCAGTTAGAAAAAATACCTTTAAGACATTGAATGGACATATTGAATTTAACCAATTAAATTGAGAGCATTTACCAAAATGATTTTTAAAATATTATATCTGATATTACATTATTCTTTCTGAAAGTACTTGTGATATCAGGATGAGTGATGCGGCCACTTCTAATTTATAACACTGAAATAACATTATTATAAAAGGTTACATTTATAGGTGTGTATCTAAAATTGTTCAAAACCAGTTAAAATTATTAGAATATATTTTAAAAGTTGGAAGGAGAGAAGTTGAGTTAGAGCCTTTTGTAATTTTTTGCCACTCATAATTGTTTTGTTAGCAGTCCATCTATGCTGATCATAAATGTTACATTTAATTCACTAGACTTTCAGGAGAGCATTAATTTATATGCTGATTGTATATAAACTGATTGTTTTCAGGACTGTATTTTTTTAGTCTTTATTTTCCTCCATGTTTCTGTAGTTTAAGTATTTAACAGGGAATTAGGTTAAAATCTAAGAACAAAATCCCTGGCATCATAGTATTTCTGCTTGAAAAATTTCAAGGTAGCTATGCTTTAATTAGTTGCTTGTTTTGCTCAAATAGCTTCAAGAAATCAAAATATTTCTGTTTTGCCAGAAGAATTGTGTCCCTGAAATATATTGCTGCTATACTGAAATATGTGTGTCACTGAAATATATATCAATGCTATTTCCTGTAAAAGTCATTGGAGAGTCAGAGCATATGATACATTTTAAGTAAAAAATATTTTTTAGAAAATTTATTGACCAAAAGAGAAAAGATTTCAGGATATACTAAGGCCTTCTAAATTAAAAAAAAAATATATATATATATATATATCTGTGTGTATATATATACATATATATATTTGAAATATTTCTTAAGCTTCGTAAGTGATCATAAACAGTGAATCATTGATTTTGATGATGATTGAAGTGATCAGATATGAAAATGAGATTGAGCCCTTCAGAAATCCTACCTGTTAAAATTTTATATCCCCACCTCTAAGAGGCTGTTTTGGAGCCCCCCAGCGTAAAATGAAATTTCATGTCTGTGATATTTCTGTTGCATCTTGAAATTTCAGGGTATTTCCGAATAAACTTTCTGGCTTTTCTTTAGCAATATGTGTTTATTACCCGTCACTGCCAGTAGTAAATGAACTTCTTCAGGTAACAGACAATACATGGCATTGACCTAGTAAGGATATGGACTTGGGAAACTAAGACCCTGCAATGATAAAATACTCAGTTTACAATTATTTATAACACAAACGCTCATTTAGCCAGTGTGGTAGACTAAAGAATGACCCTCCAAGTTATCCAGCCCTGATCCCTGGCCTCGTGTATGTTACCTTATATGGCAAAAGAGACCTTGAATGTAGGATGAAGAATCTTGAGATGGGCAGATTATCCAGTATTATCTGGGTAGGTTTCTAAACGCAATCTCATTGTCCATATGAGGAGGCGGCAGAGGGAGATTTGACTCCAGAGAAAGCAGTGTGTCATTGAAACCAGATTTGATTTGAAGATGGAGGAAGGGGCCCAAGGATGCAGCCCTAGAAGCTGGTAGATGCATGGAGGGAGCCTCCGCAGGGAGTGCGCCCCTGCAGTTGATTTCTGACTTCTGAACTCCAGAACAGTAACTATATGTGTGTTATTTTAAGCTGCCAAGTTTGTGGTAATTTGTTACAGTAGCTGCAGGAAACTAATACAGCCAGTTAGTTTAATTATATCAAATTAAATAAACCACATTCCTAATACCATTGTAAAGCAAAAGGGAATTTAAAAACTTCCTAAACTTTGTCCGCTTTTATCATTTCTTTTTGCAGGTTTTGGTTAACTTCGTGTTGCTGTGTTTATCGGTTTATTCTTGATTGATTAGCAGTAAAGTTCCTCATATTTAAATACCATAGTTACAGGAGTTTGCTAATTACTCTCGGGTCAAGACAGTTCTCTTACCACCTGGAAAAACTTCCCTTTTCTGGCTCCTTTCCTCTTTTTATAGTGAGGTGTATGTATTAGCATTGTTGATGCTATTGATTTCCAGGTAACTTTTTCAGGCTGTGACTCAGCATCCTGATTTTTAGAAAAGGGAGCCAGTCTTCCACATGGGCAATCTATATATGCAACAAAAGCCTGTCTTGTTTCATAAACACAAGGCAAACAGTCCACACCGTAAACATCCACTTTGGGACAGTGACGCCGTCATCCTGGTCCTGGGGGCAGCACCTAATGTTCTCTGAAATGTCCCGTAAAAACCCACCCCAAGGCTCCTCTGAAACTGTGACATTCCTGGCCACCTGCATTTGTATTACCAGAGTCCCCTAAGGTCAGTTACCCTCATCACTGTTTTAATAGCACAGAGAAATCCTAAAAAGGGAAAATTTTTGTGTTTTTGTTCCTGATTGGCATTCTATTTAGCTGTCTTTGTTAGAATGCAGGTGCTTCTCAAGGCTAAGGGATAGTCCTTTTTGTGTATGTGTATTCACCTGTACTGATAGACTGTTAGTTATTGAACTCAAAGCCAAAGGATTTCTTTTTCCTCCTGTGTTGGTTCTTTGTTACCAGAGTATTTCCATTGATTACTGATGAATTCTCTTGTTGGGGTTGGGGAATCCCCCCAAAGTTAGAAAAAGTGAAAAAAAGAATGCGTATCTTAAAAGGATAGCACTAGAATCAGATAATAACTACAGATTTTTCCAGTGATTACTCCTAAATTTTGTTTGATCATAATCCCAAGAGAGAATTTTTATCAGGTTTTTGTTTTTTTTTTTTTTTACTATTTTCCCCTCTGGTTTTAAGTTTGATTTTTTTGGCATATTATCATAGTTGGGAATTTGCAGTGGATACTGAAAACTGCCCTTTTGTGAAAACAGAAAATCAAATGAAATACTAGAAGTGATGTTCTTCTAAAAATAATAAATAGATTTGTACTGGAGACTAAATTCATAGCAGAGTTACATAAAATTAATATTTTTGTACAGTGAGAAAAATGTGAACACATAGTTATAATAATATCTAGAATTTATCAGGTATCTTCTTTGTCATGTTACATTGCTTTACATATTACTCATTTTCTCAGATCCTGAGAAATTACGAAGTAATGACAACAGCTGCAACACAACATGTCGGGCCCTAGAGCTGTTACTGGAAGCCAGATGCAGATTGTATTTGATAGTAAAAGTAAGCTTTCTGTAGGTGCTTATCAGTTTATTCATCACAAAAGACCATCTGAGGCTGTTATTTCAAGGACAAAGAACCTGAGGCTTAGATTTAGTAACTTACCTGAGGATATATACATAAAGAGGAAAAAATGAGGATTCAAATGCAGATGTTTCAGGCCCAAAGGTTTGAGCTCATCCGTGGTGACACCCCCATATCCCCGAGTTTGGAAATGGCAAGAGTTAGCTTTAGTCAACCAGGAAAAAACAGCCTAGACTCTGCAGGTCAGAACAGTAGAATAACTGAGGTTGTGGTGGAACAAACAGACCAGCCCTGTGTGATAAGGAAGGGAGTTGGGGCTGCATTACAGGAATTCACTGTGATAGCTGGGCTTAGGGGAAAAAATAAACCAGTGACAGAGTGATTAAGTGAAATGTTGCCATAGCTGCAGATTAAAAAATGTATTGGCCTTATAATTTCAAAAGAACTATAGGCTTGCTGTACAAAAAATTCAATACAAATTATATAAATGTAAAGTAACAGTTGCTCCTTGTCTCTCTCTTTTTCCTACTGAACCACCATTTTCCTACTTATGTGTATCTAAATCTGTGTGTGTGTGTGTGTGTAATGGTTTGGGAGGGTTTTGCTTTATTTTTTGTTTTATTCCACAAAAATAGTGTCACACTATAATAGTTTTCACAACTTTTTTCATAAAATAATATTACATTGACATCTTTTAGGTTAGTACTCTTATTTACCTACAGGGAAAATTTTGAGGAGAAATAGTTGTATTAAAGAAGACTGTATTGAGGGGGTAGGCAAAATGGGTTAAGGTGGTCAAGGTACAGACTTACAGTTATAAAGAAAGTCCTAGGGATGTCATGTAGCATGGGGACTATGGTTAATAGTACTATATTGCATATCTAAAAGTTATTAAGAGAGTAAATCTTAAAAGTGCTCAACACAAGAAGAAGAAAATTTGTAACTATGTGTGGTAGTAGATGTTAACTGGCCATCCTATGATCATTTCACATTATTTACATATATTGAATCGTGTACAAAAACTAATACAATATTGCATATCAATTATGTCTCAAAAAATGCATAGCTGTCATGTGGTTTTCAAGGTCAGAACTTAGCCCTCACCTGCTTAAATACTTCCAGTGATGGGGAGTTCATGACTTTGTGAAGTAGCCAGTTCCAGTATTGGATTTCTCTGTTAGAAAGTCATAGTGAACTAAAGTTGGTGACTTTATGACTTTCATTCCTATGCTCTCTGAAGTTCCACTGACTAAATCTTATCCCCTCTTCACTGTAACTGGGTAAATTGAGAAACAAAAGGGTATGCTTAAGGATATAAAAAAAAAACTAAACTAAAAACAGACAAAAAATAAAAAGAAGATTATATTGTCCCCATGGTAAATCTATTTTGACATTTTCTGTTTTTCTTCACAAAGCTGTTAGCTGCCAATTGTAAAACAGCGCTTTCTTGTCTCTCTTTTTTTTAAACATCCTGTGTATAGGAATGGTGCATTCACAATGGTCTGTATATGAATGGTTCTGTCTTGGCCTTTGAACTTTTCCAGGGCTGGAAGTTCTGCAGTCGGAGGAAAATGCACTCTGCTAGGAGGACGCACAGGGACAGGCAGACTCTTGCGAAGGTTTAGTTTGGATTTAATTAATTTTTTTAAATGTTTACTTTTTACCTTAAAACAGCTTTAGCACATTTCTTAATCTCAGCCAAGTGTAAGTTGTTCGAGCCAGACAGAACCTTGAAAATCATGTCCGCCTCTTGTTTTTATTTACTTTAGAAGCCCGGGAGAGTTTATGGTATTTCCAAAGAAAGTCACAGCTGATTGCACAGAGAGCCAAGCCAGGAACCTCAATCATTCTTTCCTGTAATTGTGTTCTCCAGTTGAGGCCCACTAGGTTGCCACACAGTTCTCCCCTGAATAGTTCATAGAATTTCCAAAGTTCAGTGAATTTTATTTTAAAGTCAAATATACATGTATATCATAGAACACTTCAGGACAAGATCTGGGAGGCCCTGTGGCCACTGATTCAATATAGCTTAGCGAATTCCTGCTCCACAACTTAACTATGCTCTATGACCTTGGGAAATGGCCCTAATTTTTCTCAGCCTTCCTTTTCTTATCTGTAACATGGAGATAAGATTTCCTACCTCCTTCGGCTTTTGTGAAGATAAGATAATATTTGTAAAGTACATAGCAATGTAGGCGCTTGATTCATTAGTCAACTCAACAGTAGTTGCCCTTATAATTAAGCACTCAGATTTTCATAATTAAAAAAAACTGAATTAAAAAAATTTGAATGTATGTAAATGTTAAATTATTCTAATAGTAGGAAGAAGACTTCAAGGGCTAAATACTTAAACAAATATTTTGACTAGTTATATGGGGTATAAAATCCGAAAGGTATAAAGAGAACACAATGAAAAGTAATTTTTCTTACTCTCTCTTTCCCCTGAGCTAACTTTTGTTTGCTGGAAGCTTACTTTACCAATTTTTTAATGCACCATGGAGACATATTCTATGTGTAAATTCAGTAAGTTTTTAAATATTAAATGATCTTTATCTTCACCCTTCTCTCTAGTCATTTCCTAGTAGGGCAGACAGTTGAATCAGTAGCTTGAGGTCAGTACTGTCCAGTACTTTTTGTGATAGAAGTGTTTGTTCTGTGTGTTGCTGGACCGACTAGTACATGAGTCTGTTGAGCAATTTAATGTGGCTCTTACATCTTACAACTGAAGAACTGAATTCTAAATTTTTATTTAATTTTAATTATATTTAATGACCACAGATGGCTGGCTGGTGTTCCCATGTTGGACAGTGCCATGCTAGATATAAAGTTTATGTCTATAGTGCTTTTTACAGAAACACATGGACCTCAAATTGTGGAATTAAAGAATTGTAGATATTTATGAGTTATATTAATTCAACTTAAAAGAATCATATTAATTAAGTCTATAGTTTTTTGTGTTTTGTTTTTATTTTGGTATCATTAATATACAGTTACATGAGCAACATTGTGGTTACTAGATTCCCCCCATTATCAAGTCCCCACCACATACCCCATTACAGTCACTGTCCATCAGTGTAGTAAGATACTATAGAGTCACTACTTGTCTTCTCTGTGCTATACTACCTTCCCTGTGCCCCCCCATTATGTGTGCTAATTGTAATGCCCCTTAATCCCCCTCTCCCCCCCTCCCCACCTGTCCTCCTCATCCCCTTCCCCTTTGGTAACTGTTAGTTCATTCTGGGTTCTGTGAGTCTGCTGCTGTTTGGTTCCTTAAGTTTTTGCTTTGTTCTTATGCTCCACAGATGAGTGGAATCATTTGGTACTTCTCTTTCTCCACCTGGTTTATTTCACTGAGCATAATACCCTCTAGCTCCATCCACGTTGTTGAAAATGGGAGGATTTGTTTTCTTTTTATGGTTGAATAATATTCCATTGTGTATATGTACCACATCTTCTTTATCCATTCTTCTACTGATGGACACTTAGGTTGCTTCCATTTCTTGGCTATTGTAAATAGTGCTGTGATAAACATAGGGTTGCATATGTCTTTTTGAAACTGGGATCCTGCATTCTTAGGGTAAATTTCTAGGAGTGGAATTCCTGGGTCAAATGGTATTCCTATTTTGAGTTTTTTGAGGAACCTCCATACTGCTTTCCACAATGGTTGAACTAGTTTACATTCCAACCAGCAGTGTAGGAGGGTTCCCCTTTCTCCACATCCTTGCCAACATTTGTTGTTCCCATTCTTTTCTAGGTTGGCCATCCTAACTGGTGTGAGGTGATATCTCATTGTGGTTTTAATTTGCATTTCTCTGATAGTTAGGGATGTGGAGCATCTTTTCATGTGCCTGTTGGCCATTTGAATTTCTTAAAGAAGTCTATAGTTTTTAATACATTTTTAATTGTATGTAGCTAATATATTTTCTTTTTAAATCAAGTATCTAAATAAAGGAGATGGGCGGTTCTTTTGGCTAACTTGCTGTTAATCAAGAAAGCTGTAAAACAGCACATTCGTAGGAGAGCACTGGCTCAGAGACATCTCAACCAAGTCAGAATGTAGCCTCATTTAGCCATTCATTCATTCAAGAAATACTTATTGAGTATCCCACAGGTACCATGCAGAGGCCCTCGGAGTGCGGTATTGAATAAAACTAGACCAATGGCTGCCATCATGGGGCTTTCCCTGCACTGCAGATGGAAGCCTCCTCATCATTTGGTCCCTTTTTGTGTTTCATTCCCTTGGATGTCAGCAAGCAGCAGAAGAGACCTCAACAGAAACAAAGAAAGGAACTTACTCAAGGCCCTGGCTTTGATCGCTGCCAGTACCCTGGACTTAACTTCCTTTAGTAAAGGAAAAAGCTTCAGAGGAAAACAATTTTCATCCAGCTACTGAAAATGGCTTTCTTTAGCAAGCCACCTTATTTATTTCTTCAGTCTGCTGACTCTGAGTTGAGATACAAGTAGGGAAGAAATGAGGTGTTCATGTGTCTTACAACTACACACAATTTTAATGTAAGAAAGCCAAGAGATTCCAGAATAAGCCCTTTAATATCCCTTTGTGGGAAAGTACAAATAAGCTCATAATCCTGACAGTGAACCACACTGCCTCATCTTCTGCCCTGAGAGATGGTCTGAATAGTGTAAATTCTCCTATCTGCTGGCTTTCACATTATCTCCTTAAAACAACGATTGCTTCTTAAGGCTGCATTGCATTTAACTTTTATTCTTTTTTACTTTTTTGCATCTTCAAAATTTTCTAGTGTGAATGTGTGTTGTTTTCATAATAAAATGAGGAATAATTAAACTGTAATAAAATAGTCCTATCAGAGAGATGATAAAAGCCTGAAATGATTCAGTGGGAACAGAGATCAAGAAGAGAAGGTAGTTTTGAGAGGAGGAAATTTAGGAAATAGAATTGGCAGGGCTTGATTATAATAGTGAGAGGAGATTGAATAATAAAACCCTTACTTTATGTAATTGTGATCTCTTTTTATTTTTAAAAAACCACCTTGGTTTTGAACTAATTTTAGATTTAATAGAAAAATAGCAAAAATAGTACAGAGCTTTTCCTTATCTCCTTTACTTGATTGCTCATGTTAACATCTTTCATAGCCGCATTGCAGTTGTCAGAACCAGAGATTTACCTTCGGTGCAATGCTATTGTTTGTTTGCTTCTTCACTTTTTGTGTTTTTATTGAAGTATCATTGTTACACAATCTTATATTGGTTTCAAGGATACAACACAGTGGTTCAACTGTTACCCCATATTACTAAATCCTCACCACTAGTGCAGTTACTATCTGTCAACATAGAAAGATGTTACAGAATCACTGGCTGTATTCTCTGTGTTGTACTACCATCCCTGTGACTACTTTATATTATGATTGAGAATTTTTATGCCCCTTTTGTCCCCCCTCACGCTCCCACCCACTCACTCTAACCCCTCCCCCATGGTAACCATCAGTCCCTTCTCACTGTCTATCAGTCAACTGCTATTTTGTTCATTTTGTTTTTTTAATATTTTTAGATTCCACAAAGAAGTGAAATCGTATGGTATTTGTCTTTCTCCACCTGGCTTATTTCAGTCAGCCTAATACCCTCTAGGTCCATCCATGTTGTTGCAAATGGCAGGATTTCTTTCTTTTTTATTTCAGCAGACAAATTAGGACCAAAAAGGCCCTCCCACAGAACTGGTGTTATAGAGAATTTGAAAACAAATAATATTCCATTGTGTGTATGTACCACTTCTTCTTTATCTACTCATCTATTGATGGACACTTAGGTTGCTTCCCTATCTTGGCTATTGGAAATAATGTGGTGATAAACAAAGGGGAGCATATATCCTTTTGAATCAGGGGTTTTGTTTTCTTCAGGTAAATTCCCAGAAGTGGAATTACTGGGTCATATGGTATTTCTATTCTTAGTTTTTTGAGGAACCTTCGTAATGCTTTCCACAGTGGCTGCACCCATTTATATTTCCACCAACAGTGTAGGAGTGTTCCCATGTCTCCACATCCTTGCCAACACTTGTTATTTCTTGTCTTTTGGATAGTGGCCATTCTAACTGGTGTCAGGTGATAGCTTATTGTGATTTTGATTTGTATTTCCAAGATGATTAGCGATTTGGAACATCATTTCATGTGCCTGTTGGCCATTGTGATGTCTTTTAAAGAAAGATAAATGCTGCATGAAAAAATACAGATTTTTTAAACTTGTATTTACAGCAATCATGTTAAATATGTCTCATTATTTTGAATTACTCATCTGTTTAAGATGATTTGCCAGGTTTTTTTTTTTAGCTCACAATATAAGCAACTGTACATTTGGGATCATTAAAAAAAATCTTAGGTGAAAGAACTGGAGTTGATTTCCTTCTATAACCTTTTGTTTTCAGTTAACCTTAATTTAGTGATAACAAAACCCTATTGTGAGAATGCCCTGAGAGATACTGACTTGGAGAACGAAAGAGAAGGCTGAAAAGATAAAAGCCTTAAAAAGGAAAATTTGAAGAGCATTAATTATACAATATTTCTCAACTGGCAGTTATTCTCTCTCAGAAAAGGTGTTGAAAATGTATTCCCAGGCTCTGAAGGAAGGGTTTTACACTGGGATTCCAGAACTCATATATGATTTCCAATTATAAGATCGGAATGTTCCCATCATATTGATAACCTGTAGAGAAACAAAATCTCAGGAGTAATACCCTAGTCAGAACAAAATATGTAGCTGATTATAAAATTATTGGAGTATTAAATTGTACTCTGTTTTCTGTTAAACAGGTTTGGTATTGCTGCTGTCTAGCTTTTTTATATATATATAACAGTGATGTTTGGCTATATGCGTTGACAATGATGGGCTGTGTGTAAAAGGGGAAAAATGAATAAAACAATGTATCCCATTTTGTTACTTTCACATGTGAAAATCAGTCTCTAATGAGATGCCTCAGAACAGTGCTGCTGTTCACCAAAGCATGTGCCCTAGATCTGAGTAAGTTTAATTGTCATGGGGGCACTGAAATGAGGACATTTAAATCAATTTAAGGGGAAAAATTCAGAAGATTAAGAAACAGCTTATCTCACTTTTCTCTCCTCCTACAAGGAATCATTTTAGGAATGAACAGTAAGGTTCATTTCAAGCACGTTCTTTTTTTTTCATTTTATTTTGGTATTATTAATGTACAATTACATGAGCAATATAATGGTTACTAGACTCCCCTATTATCAACTCCCCACTGCATACCCCATTACAGTCACTGCCCATCAGCATAGTAAGATGCTATAGAGTCACTGCTTGTCTTCTCTGTGTTATACTGCCTCCCCGTACCCCCCCTCCTGCTACATTATGTGTTCTAATCGTAATACCCCTTTATCCCCATTATCCCTCCCTTCCCACCCATCTTTCCCAGTCCCTTTCCCTTTGGTAACTGTTAGTCCGTTCGTGGGTTCTGTAAGTCTCCTACTGTTTTGTTCCTTCAGTTTTTTTCTTTGTTCTTATACTCCACAGATGAGTGAAATCATGTGATACTTGTCTTTCTCCACCTGGCTTATTTCACTGAGCATAATAGCTTCTAGCTCCATCCATGTTGTTGCAAATGGTAGGATTTGTTTTCTTCTTATGGCTGAATAATATTCCATTGTGTATATGTACCACATCTTCTTGATCCATTCATCTACTGATGGACACTTAGGTTACTTCCATTTCTTGGCTATTGGAAATAGTGCTGTGATAAACATAGGGGTGCATCTGTCTTTTTCAAATTGGGCTGCTGCATTTTTAGGGTAAATTTCTAGGAGTGGAATTCCTGGGTCAAATGGTATTTCTATTTTGAGTTTTTTGAAGAACCTCCATACTGCTTTTCACAATGGTTGAACTAATTTACATTCCCACCAGCAGTGTAGGAGGGTTCCCTTTTCTCCACATCCTCACCAACATTTGTTGTTGTTTGTGTTTTGGATGTTGGCCATCCTAACTGGTGTGAGGTGATATCTCATTGTGGTTTTAATTTGCATTTCCCTGATGATTAGTGATGTGGAGCATCTTTTCCTGTGCCTGTTGGCCATCTGAATTTCTTCTTTGGAGAAGTGTCTGTTTAGCTCCTCTGCCCATTTTTTAATTGGCTTTTTTTGCTTTTTGTTTGTTGAGGTGTGTGAGCGCTTTATAAAATTTGGATGTCAACCCCTTATCGGATATGTCATTTGTGAATATATTCTCCCTACTGTAGGATGTCTTTTTGTTCTACTGATGGTGTCCTTTGCTGTACAGAAGCTTTTTAGTTTGATATAGTCCCACTTGTTCATTTTTGCTTTAGTTCCCATTGCCTGGGGAGATATGTTCATGAAGAAGTTGCTCATGTTTTTGTCCAAGAGATTTTTCCCTATGTTTTTTCCTAAGAGTTTTATGGTTTCATGACTTACATTCAGGTCTTTGATCCATTTTGATTTTACTTTTATGTATGGGGTTAGACAATAATCCAGTTTCATTCTCTTACATGTAGCTGTCCAGTTTTGCCAACACCAGCTGTTGAAGAAGCTATCATTTCCCCACTGTATATCCATGGCTCCTTTATTATATATTAATGGACCATATATGCTTGGGTTTATATCTGGGCTCTCTAGTCTGTTCCATTGGTCTATGGGTCTGTTCTTGTGCCAGTACCAAACTGTCTTGATTACTGTGGCTTTGTAGTAGAGCTTGAAGTCGCGGAGTGTAATTCCCCTTGCTTTATTCTTCCTTCTCAGGATTGCTTTGGGGTGTTTTGTGGTTCCATATGAATTTTACAACTATTTTCTCTAGTTCATTGAAGAATGCTGTTGATATGTTGATAAGGATTGCGTTAAATCTGTAGAATGCTTTAGGGAGGATGATCATTTTGACAATATTAATTCTTCCTATCCATGAGCATGGGATGTGTTTCCATTTTTTGGTTTCTTCTTTAATTTCTCTTATTAGTGTCTTGTAGTTTTCAGAGTACAAGTCTTTCACTTCCTTGGTTAGGTTTATTCCTGGGAATTTTATTCTTTTTGATGCAATTGTGAATGGAATTTTTTTCCTGATTTCTCTCTCTGCTAGGTCACCGTTTGTGTATAGGAATGCAATAGATTTCTATGTATTCATTTTGTATCCTACAACTTTGCTGAATTCAGATATTAGATCTAGTAGTTTTGGAGTGGATTCTTTAGGATTTTTTATATACAATATGATGTCATCTGCAAATGGACAGTTTGACTTCTTCCTTACCAATCTGGATGCCTTTTATTTCTTTGTATTGTCTGATTGCTGTGGGTAGGACCTCCAGAACTATGTTGAATAAAAGAGGGGAGAGTAGGCATCCTTGTCTTGTTCCCGATCTTAAAGGAAAAGCTTTCAGCTTCTTGCTGTTAAGTATAATGTTGGCTGTGGGTTTGTCATATATGGCCTTTATTATGTTGAGGTACTTGCCCTCTATACCCACTTCGTTGAGAGTTTTTATCATGAATGGATGTTGAATTTTGTCGAATGCTTTTTCAGCATCTATGGAGGTGATCATGTGGTTTTTGTCCTTCTTTTTATTCATGTGATGGATGATACTCATGGATTTTCAAATGTGTTCCATCCTTGCATCCTTGGGATGAATCCCATTTGATCATGATGGATGATCTTCTTGATGTATTTTTGAATTTGGTTTGCTAATATTTTGTTCAATAATTTTGCATCTATATTCGTCAGGAATATTGGTCTGTAATTTTCTTTTTTTTGTGGTATCTTCGCCTGGTTTTGGTATTAGAGTGATGTTGGCCTTGTAGAATGAGTTTGGGAGTATTCCCTCTTCTTCTACTTTTTGGAAAACTTTAATGAAGATGGGTATTAGGTCTTCACTAAATGTTTGATAAAATTCAGCAGTGAAACCATCTGGTCCAGGGGTTTTGTTCTTAGGTACTTTTTGATTACCAGTTCAATTTCTTTGCTGGTAATTGGTCTATTCAGATTTTCTGTTTCTTCCTGGGTCAGCCTTGGAAGGTTGTATTTTTCTAGAATGTTTTCCATTTCTTCTAAGTTATCCAGTTTGTTAGCATATAATTTTTCATAGTATTCTGTCATAATTCTTTGTATTTCTGTGGTGTCTGTAGTGACTTTTCCTTCCTCATTTCTGATTCTTTTTATGTGTGTAGACTCTTTCTTTCTTGATAAGTCTGGCTAGAGGTTTTATCTATTTTGTTTATATCCTTGAAGAACCAGCTCCTGCTTTGAGTGATTCTTTCTGTTGTTTTATTCTTCTCAATTTTATTTATTTCTGCTTTAATCTTTATTATGTCCCTCCATCTACTGACTTTGGGTCTCATTTGTTCTTCCTTTTCAAGTTTCATTAATTGTGAGCTTAGACTGTTCATTTGGGATTGTTCTTCTTTCCTGAGGTAGGCCTGTATTGCAATATATTTCCCTCTTAACACAGCCTTCACTGCATCCCACAGATTGTGTGGTGTTGAATTATTGTTATCATTTGTCTCCATATATTGCTTGGTCTCTGTTTTTATTTGGTCATTAATCCATTGATTATTTAGGAACATGTTATTAAGCCTCCATGTGTTTGTGGGCTTTTTCATTTTCTTTGTGTAATTTATTTGTAGTTTCATACTTTTGTGATCTGAGAAGCTGGTTGGTACAGTTTCAATCTTTTTGAATTTACAGAGGCTCTTTTTGTGGCCTAGTATATGATCTTTTCTTAAAAATGTTCCATGTATACTTGAGAAGAATGTGTATCCTGTTGCTTTTGGATGGAGTGTTCTGTAGATGTCCATTAGGTCCATCTGTTCTAATACGTTGTTCAGTGCCTCTGTCTCTCTATTTTCTGTCTGGTAGATCTGTCCTTTGGAGTGAGTGGTGTGTTGAAGTCTCCTGAAATGAATGCATTGCATTCTAGTTCCCCCTTTAATTCTGTTAGTATTTGTTTCACATATGTAGGTGATCCTGTGTTGGGTGCATAGATATTTATAATAGTTATATCCTCTTGTTGGACTGACCCCCTTATCATTATGTAATGTCCGTTGTCTCTTGTGGCTTTCTTTGTTTTGAAGTCTGTTTTGTCTGATACAAGTACTGCAACTCCTGCTTTTTTCTTACTATTAGTTGCATGAAATATCTTTTTCCATCCCTTTACTTTCAGTCTGTGTATGTCTTTGGGTTTGAAGTGAGTCTCTTGTAGGCAGCATATGATGGGTCTTATTTTTTATCCATTCAGTGACTCTACGTCTTTTGATTGGTGCATTCAGACTATTTACATTTAGGGTAATTATTGATCGGTATGTACTTATTGCCATTGCAGGCTTTAGATTTGTGGTTACCAAAGGTTCAAGGGTAATTCCCTTACTATCTAACAGTCTAACTTAACTCATTTCATATGCTATTGCAAGCACAACCTAAAGATTCTTTTTTTTTCTTTTCCTCGTTTTTCTTCCTCCTCCTTTCTTTGTGTGTTATGAAATATTCTGTACTCTTTTTCTATCCCTTGGGTGACATCTATTTAGTCTTAGGAATGCTTCCATCTATATAAGTCCCTCCAAAATGCACTGTAGAGGTGGTTTATGGGAGGTAAATTCTCTCAGCTTTTGCTTCTCTGAAAATTGTTTAATCCCTCCTTCAAATTTAAATGATAACCTTGCCAGGTAGAGTATTCTTGGTTTGATACCCTTCTGCTACATTGCATTAAATATATCATGCTACTCCCTTCTGGCCTGTAAGGTTTCTGTTAAGAAATCTTATGATAGCCTGATAGGTTTTCCTTTCTTTGTGATCTTTTTTTCTCTCTCTAGCTGCTTTTAAAAGTCTGTCTTTATCCTTGATCTTTGCCATTTTAATTATTATATGTCTTGATGTTGTCTTCCTTGGGTCCCTTGTGTTAGGAGATCTGTGCATCTCGATGGCTTGAGAGACTATCTTCTTCCCCAGATTGGGGAAGTTTTCAGCAATTACATCCTCAATGACACTTTCTATCCCTTTTTCTCTCTCTTCTTATGATACCCGTATTATGTTCCGCTTTGATTGGTCACACAGTTCTCTCAATATTCTTTCATTCTTAGAGATTCTTTTTTCTCTCTGTGCCTCAGCTTCTTTGTGTTCTTTTTCTCTAATTTCTATTCCATTTACCGTCTCTTCTACTACATCTAATCTGCTTTTAAATCCCTCCATTGTATGTTTTATTTCAGATATGGATTTCTTAGTGATTGAATCTGTCTTAAATTCGTTCCTGCATTCTTGAATACTTTTCTGTACCTCCATAAATATGTTTATGATTTTTATTTTGAACTCTCTTTCAGGAAGATTGGTGAGTTCAGTTTCATTTGGCCCTTTTTCTAGGTTTTATGAGATTTTGGTCTTAACCATGTTCTTTTGACGTTTCATATTTCTGTGTGGTGTCCTCTAGTGCCCAGAAGCTCCAGTCTCTGGGACTTCTCAGCCCCTAGAGTGAGGTTGTGGGTCATAGGGGAGTGGAGCTTGTGCCTGGGGGAAGGAAAGGTCTGTTTCCTGATTCCCATCTGCAGTGCCTGTCTCCTGTATCAGAGCCAGTGGGCCAAGCACAGAGGTGTAAGCCTCTGTGCTTTGTGTCTCTAGCTGTTGTAGACAGGGCCTCCCTTTGACTGGCCTGACGCCTGCACAGTGACTGCCAGTTTGGGATCCGGTGCTGTCAGGCCAGGAGGAAGGCACAGCAGGCTGTGAATCACAGTTTGACGCCTCGGAGCTGAGTAGCCAGCCGGGGAATGGAGCGTCTGAAGCTCCTCAAGTTCCCAAAATACTGGGCAGAGCGCCCAGCCATCCTTGTCCCCCTATCCCTTCTCCCGCACAGCAAGCTCCATGCAAACCCTGCCCCTTCAGCAGCCCTCTTGCTGCTAGGAAGCCTCTCAGACCGCCTGCCTTTCCCTTATCCCAAAGTGGCCAGGTGTGGATCCTGTCCTCCACAAATGGCCCGAATCTGTTTCTTAAGCATTCTGCCTGTCCCAGCCCCCCATCCTCCAGAGCACCACACAGTGTAGGTTTCTGCTCACAAAGCAGATCTCCAGGGCTAGGTGTTTAGCAGTCCCAGGCTTCCACCCACTCCCCACTCTGTTTCTCTTCCTCCTGCCAATGAGCTGGGGTGGGGGAAGGGCCTGGGTCCCACCAGATCAAGGCTTTGGTACATTACTCTGTTTCGTGAGGTCTTCTCTGTTTATGAGGTCTGTATGCAGTCTGGTGCAGCCTTTTTTCCTGTTGCTGTTTTAGGGTTAGTTGTATTAACTATATTTTCACACTATCTGTGGTTTGGGGAGGAGTTCTCTGTCTCACTTCTCATGCCGCCATCTTAAATCTCCCATTTCAAGCATGTTTTTGAAAGCCCATATATCAGAACATAACAGCCATTGCCAGCCTTTTGGATGCAGAGATCAACTCTTTGCATAGATCCCCCTAAGCAAAGTGCTGATCTCTGATGATATCTAGCTTACTGAATATTAATTTCAGCCTCAAACAGTAATCTTGATGAAGAGAGAAAAATTTTTTTATTAGGAGTATTATCTGACTCAATATTCCAAAGAGCCGCCTACTCTTTTACCAGATAAAAACAGTTTAGAATCAAGATTGAAAATAAAAACGTGTTTACTGAATTTAATTCCCTTTTATGAGTCTCCAAATTTTCTGGTCCGTGTTTTTTTTTAACAAGTAAACATGAAAAGATTGCTAAACTAAGAGATGGCAAGTATATTCATCTGCAGTTTTTTCCAGCTGTCCTTTCTCTTAGTCCATATACTTGACAGGTAATGAAAATCTAAGAACATGGCTGCCAGCGTTCAAGGAATAACAGCCTAGCTGAAATATTTTCTTAAAATATGAGACCTGCATCTCAAAAGCTGATTGTGTTATATATCTTACCATGCTTAGTTCTCATGTCATTGTATGATTATATTAGGGAAAATCTTACTATTTCTGTTTTTGTTTGTATATATAACATGGTGGCATATATTATCTCAGTTGATCATAATAAAAGACCTGTTAGGTAGCAGAACCTCAGCAAGGGACCTCTCCAGACTGTTAAATTGATTTGTCCAATATCACAGAGCAAAGCAGCATAAAATCAAACCTTAGTCCCTTTATTATCCTACTGTCATCTCATTTTTCTCCCCAAACATTTCCTTATCTTGCCCACCTTTAAATTGTGTAGTTGCTCAAGAGAGCAAAGGAAACAGGCAATGTCAGAAATAGCTGACAGTGCCTAGAGGGAAATGGAGGGGAAGAGGATCCTCATTTTTAAAAATTTTCATATGAGTAGACTGCCATGTATAGTAGAGGCCCAGACCCTTGTTCCTGAGTTCTGGTCAGATAAAAACATTCTTAAGAATGACTAGTAAGTACAGGGTGACACATCAAGTACATATACCAGCCGGAATATACTTTGTGTTATTGAGTTTCAGTGGAGTATGATAAACTTCATCTCTTTCACATCTTGGGAGTAAAGAATTGGAAACATCAAATATGTCAACTAATGTATCAGCCATTACTAATCATAATGATAATTACATATTGTCATTGTGGCATGCTCTTCCTTCAGTACTACTATTACATGTAGAAAGGAAAAGGCGTACTCAGACCTGAACTATATTCCACACCTCTCCAAGCCTTTATACTCAGCACAAGAGTCAATTATAAAGGACTGATTTTTACAAATGTTCCTGCCCATCAGACCAGAGTATCACTGAAAATCAGAAACACTCTTTTTTTAAAAAAATGTAACACTCCAAGCATGGCATTATAGTAGGGTAGCTGTATATATTGATTAAAAATACTCAGCATGTAATAGCCATTTAAGAATCTAGTTTTTTCTCAGGTTTAGAGCACTTCCCAATAATTTTTTGAGACATAAATATTGGAATATAAAATTCAAGAAAGGCTATATAGGTCTCCACATAAAGATTTTTAAGTGATTAGGAAAAAAAAAGGAAAATGTAAGTAATATAAAGAAAGTGTTTTTCTACCAGCTCATTAGCTTCTCAGTGTCCAACAGAATGAAACGAATATAATCCTTCCTAACACATCATTTTCAAATGTTTTTCCTTCTATCCTCCCTCATTCCTAGATTGAAAAAGAAAAAACAAGCTAAGCAAAATGCAGAGACAGCCTCAGCTACTGCTACCAGGGCTCATACTGGAAAAGAAGATGCTAATACAGTCATTTTAGAACAAGACAAGTGCAACATTGCTGGGGAAGAGGAATATGTTACTGATGAGAAAAAAAAGAGAAAAAATAATCAGTTAAAGGAGATCAGGCGTACAGAACTAAAGAGATATTATAGTATTGGTGAGTATTGGTGGCAGTACTGCAGCATTTTCATTTTAAAATTCCACAATAATTTTTAAAAGACTAATTTGTAACTGGTCATACTAATAATAGTAAGACTTTATTGAGCAGCTACTGTGTTCCATATACGTAATCTTGTATAGAGGGATGGCAGTGAAATAATGTTGATTTGTCTTGTTTAACTTTGTGTTCCAGTATCTAGCACAGTGCCTAGCACATAGTGTGTGCTAATAAATATTTATCAATGAATGGTCACTTTCCCTGTATGATAAATGTTTTTCTTAATGTGTATAGAATATGCATAAAAAAAGCATTGATAGAAATGCCTGCACTGCTTGGCATCGGCTGGACAATAGAAACGTGTAGGAGACATGGCCTTGTATCTATCAGTTTGAAAAAAAAAGACTTGGGAATTTTAGGTAAGGAAGTTTTTCAAATGATTATATGTTTCTCAGAAGAGCCACTGCATCTGAAACCGCAGTAGAAAAGTGGAGTCTAGCATGATGGAAGCAATAATCCTGCTTCACCTGGATCATCCATCATCTCTCACCTGCTGCTCCTGTCACATGCAGGAATGTTCAGGAAAGAATACAAAGAAAGGGGACCATGGTATGCAGGTTACAGGACCCTCAAATCGCTAGTGTAAGACAGAAGCTTGAGGGGCTCTCCCGTAATGGACTGCAGTACGGTGTACAATGCGTGGTCTCACAGGGGCTTGTTCACAGGGCCCCAGGCTTGGTCCCAGTTTATGCCAAAGTTACTGGGGAACAGATCTTGTCTCCCTGTTTAATATAAGTGTCTAGCAGTGCTCATCAAAGGTAAAATGGGCTGCCACTGGGGTGGCAGTAAGTGTGCTTTGCTGGCATTGCTCCCACTGGGGAAGGTGAGGTGTCCGCAGCACAGCAGATGTGGTTCATAGCGGTCCAGCGGACTGTCCTGAGTACAACATGTATTGCATGGCTTGATGGGTGCTTCTAATCTCAAGTCATTCAGTATTTAATAAAAAGGTGTAACTGTTAATCTATTGAAAGAAACTTGTGTGTGATTAATACACTTCCCCTTAACATTTAAAGGGGTTGAGTATTATGCCTTACCCCCCAAAAAAGGAAGAAGATTAAGAAAAATTGCATATCACATCTTCTTTTACATACAATTTGTACATGTTGGCCATTTGAAAATGGTGTGGTTTTTATAAGCTATGCAGTTTAAAATAGTCTTTTTTCATCCTTACTTGAAATGCGGTTGCATAAGAAGTACTTTAAACTGGAAACATTTTGCTCTGCTGTTTTTCCCTGAAGGAGGCTATAGAGTCCTGTCCACTGAGATTTCTTTTTAGGCATGATGCTGTACTAACCATGGACACTGCATTAGGACAGTACTGCATTCTGTTGCATGAGGAATGCTTTGAGTCTATAGTCTCACAATACCCTTCACTCTCCTCTTACCTAACTCTCACCTGACTTCACAAAATCAGTTCAGTCATCACTTTTTCCAGGAAGCCCTCCCTGTCCTGGCCTGCCCCTTAGACTTCCCTTCTGCATGTCATCATGGATTTACTTACCTGCTTCCCTATTTATTATTTATAGGCTGTCATGACTTGGACCCTCTATTATTAGCTTTTTGTAGTATCTCTGTTACAGATGCTCATTAAGTGTGCATTGAGTGCGTAGATTAATATGTAGATGAATGAATACTCTTTTGATTTGTTTCATGAAAATTCTGGAAGGATATAGGTGTCAGTGCAATAGTGGGGTCAGAATTATCTTGGACTTTATTTGGTGGCAGCAAGAGATGCCTTCATAGCTTTTCACCTTCTCTCAAGAATGGCAATGGTAACAACTGGTTTGCACCATTTCTTTAGGACCACCCAGTACTTGTATAAAACCACTAGGTGGGCCATTGAGTTCCAAGATTCCTTGTCCCTTTTCCGATGTGACTTTAGCTGACATGCGTGCTGGCAGGTTTGCTTGATCGCATAGGGCTGACCTGGCATATTCCTGAGTCCGGTAAGGATGTTGTTCTGTACCACTAGGTGGCGATTGAGACCTCAAGACAAGAGCAATTCCAGTTCTTGTTCACTGCTTCTTTTGGTGGCTCTACTCTGGGGACAAGAGACGTTAAAATGGGAGGGTCTTGTCAGCTACACTAAGGATTTGGACTTTATCCTGCAGTCAGTGGGCTTTTGGGGCATCTCCATTAACTCTGTTTTAAAATGATGAATCTGAGGACAGTGGGTGGCCATGAGTCTGAAGGCAGGTTGTGCTGAATGGAGACTGGGTCAGAGGAGAAAGGACACCTTAAGGAGAAATTCTGATCACAGAAACAGCAGTGTTTGGTGACCAGTGTAGTGTGTATGGAGACAAAGCAGTCAAGAACTGACAAACTAGAAAACTCAAGAAGGAAGGTAATGAACTTGTAGTTGAAGATGTTTTTGAGGTGCCAAGTGGATTTGTGTAGGGGGGCCTAGGTTGCAGGTGAATGGCCCAGAAATTGGTACTTTAAGGTATAAGGTAAATCCATACATGTAAAAGAAGTAATCCAGGAAAAGCACAGAGAGTCAAAACCAAAAGTTAATGGACAACAAGTAATAATGAATTCATAGAAAAAGAAACTGGAAGAATGTCTTGCCAATGGGTTTGAGCCCCTGGGCAACTTCACTATGGATTCAGTGTGACCAAAGAAAATGACAGCAAACATTCTTTGGGGTGAAAGGGTTTATTACCCGGCTTGTTCTCCCGGCAGTAGGTTGAGCACTAGCGTCTCTGCCTCTGCCCAGAGCACTGGGCCGAGCTCTCTCTATAGCACAGTAATAGCTTATTGCCTCAAGGTGTGGAAGCAGTAGCCTAGCAACAGGCCAGTTACATGATCAGGTGGTTTAAGTTCAGTGAGGATCCTGACCATAGGTACCCCAACTTCCCCACACTCCACCCCTCCAGGATTCTCGCCTTACAATCTACACACTTTCAGTCTTCTGCAATGGTCCCTGTGTGAGAAAGCTGGAGTACTGTAACCAGATTCCACAATAGCAACAGAAGATAACAACAACTTAGAGATAATAACAAAAATTAACATACAACAAGATTTTGATACAGGTTAACAAAAATTATAATAATCCTCAAGCCAGAGGAAGTTCCCAATCCACAAAGAACTTAGGGACAATAAGACACATATTTTAATGACACCAATATAGGTACATGTTGTCCATCAGGTAGGATGCATACAAGAAAGTGGTCCTGTGATAGGTGTAGCAGGAAGGGGGTCCCTTCCAGGTCTAGTATACCATACTTTTACTCCTTTCCCCATGGGGGTTACTGAAGGGTCTATATATAGTGCTACTGGACGTGCATGCACTGGCCATAATGATAAAACAAAACTCCCAGAAAGATGCTCCTACCTTCTGGCCATTCAGGATATACCACTATGACCTTTGGGGGCCACTCTGCTGTTATTCCAGGAATACACAGGAGGCCAGCTTCCAGGCCTTGTCGCCAAGGTGCCAGGAGAGCTAGCTATCACTGGTCCATGTGTTGAAAGGTCCAAGGCCACGTCTACTCAGTGGAGTCTCCGGGGTTCAGTGCAGTTGGTGCTGGTAGCAAGATATTATTCTGGTGGCCGAACCTCGGCTTCAGTGATTCTTCCTTGGTTTTTACTTGTAGTTGTATAGGGGAGACAGCCATATGTGTTAACATGTCTACAGGACTCAGGGCTCCCTTTCAGGGTCTCTTGTTCAAATGCCATAGCATGGTCCATAAGCGGACTGACCATCCCTGCAGACTATTGGTATCTGACTTTAGTCCAGATTTTAACAAGCCACTGTGCCTCTCTATCATGCCTGCTGCAGTAGGATTGTACGGCACATGAAACTTCCACTTGATTCCCAGCTGTCGCACCCATTCTTGCAGTGTATGTCCAGTAAAATGGGTGCCCTGATCACTCTCAATTACCTGTGGTGGGCCATAGGTGGCAAAGAGACGCTCCAGGCCTCTTTTGGTCATCTGCTGCTCTACACAATGGGTAGGAAAAGCAACCAGAAGTCCAGTAGCTGTGTCCACACAGGTCATTGCATACCGATATCCTTCTGACACAGGTAGAAGCCCAATATAGTCTATCTGCCACCTGAGGAGGGGTATAGGCCCCTTAGCTATTGTCCCATGTTCTGCGGAACTCGGTGTAAGTCCCTTTTGGAGCACACGATACACTCCTGCCAGGCTCTACTAGCTTCAAAGGCAAGCCCCACCGATGGTCTACAGCCCACATTGTCTTTTGCCCCACATGAAACAAATGCTGATGTAACACTGGGCTACATCAGAGACAGGTTTTCCTTCTAACTAACATATCTGGGCCAATTTATCTTCTTCATCATTTCCTGGGGATGCCAGTGGCAAATGACCTGTCACATGGTATACTGTAATTATTTTAGTCTGACCACAGGCCCATAAGTCTTGCCACAATTCTTGCCCCCAAAGGGGTCAGTGACCAACCAGCCAATTGGCATGGTACCAAGTTGGTAGCCACAGGGTCAAGCCATGATGGACAGCCTAACTGTCAGTGCAGACAATTATAGGGGAGGGCTCCTGGCTGATCACAAGTCACAAAGCCCGCAACTCTGCCCATTGGCTGCTCTTCCCCTCACCATCTTCCATCCATATTGTCTCAGTCTTAGGATGGAAAGCTATGGCCCTCCATTTTGGGGGCTACCCATGGCTGGAGCCATCTGTGTACCATGCATCTCTGGGTATAGGGGCTCTTCCCTTCTGATAGGGGCTCTCTGCTACTAATGGTTCAAAAACAAGTTCTTCCTGCTTTTCACTAGTATATGTCACTGGCCTCAATAAGTGTTGAAGTTCTCCACTTTAAGGGGCTAGTAGAGAGGCCACTGTGCTGCTGTAGGTAAGCACCCCACTTGGCCAGTGTGGGCGTTTGTGCCACACCACCCCTTGGCTTTTGGGTCCAGTCTTGTACACACCCCAAGATCAGATAGGTAGTTATTACCTTTACTGGGGCCATTCCAGCGATGGGTTCTGTAGCCAGCAAGGTGTGATACATGGCAGCCAGTTGTTTTTCTATCAAAGTGAATCGTACCTCTGCCCTTTTCCAGAGTTGTGGCCAGAATCCAACAGGTTGGCGAGTTCGTTCAAGCCGCTGCCAGAGACCCCAGCCATAACCGTCTTCAGTCACATGAACGTCCAGCTCACAGGGCCTTGATGGGTCTATCACACTCACGGCCTGCACGGCCTTGACTGCCCGTTTTGCTGTAGTAAAGGCAGATGCACGTGTCTCATCCCAGTCCCACCTGATGCCCTTTCATACCAACCGGTATAAGGGCTTCAGAATTTTTGCCAAGTGCAGGATAAACACTCTCCAGTAGCCTAGAAGACCCAAAAACTCCTGCAGCAATGCTATAGTTGTAGGGGTAGGAAAGACCTGGACTTATCTATAACTGCTTTTGGTATAACTTTGGTCTTACCTGACCGGACGACCCCCAAGAATTTGACAGACAAACCAGGTCCCTGAACCATGGTACTGTTCACAGCCCATCCTTTCTCCTGTAAATGTTGCAGTAGTCTAGGTGCTGCACCTTCTAGATTGGAAAGAGAATCGGCCGTGAGCATGACATCATCAATCTAACTTGTCATTGGCTACAAGTCCATGACAGATGGTGGGGCTGTGGAGGTATCCCTGTGGGAGGACGGTGAAAGTCCATTGCCATCCTTCCCATGTGAAGGCAAACTGTTCCTGACGTCCCTGCTCAATGTCAATGGAAAAGAAGGCATTAGCAAGATCTACAACATAATGGTATGTTCCTAGTTCATGGCTGAGGGTATCCATCAGGCCTGCAATAGAGGGGACAGCAGCATGCATAGTGGTTATGACTTTATTCAGTTCTCTGTAATCCACAGTCATATGCCAGGAGCCATCTGGCTTTTTTACTGGCCACACTGGGGAATTGAAAGGACTATGGGTTGGCTTTAAAATATCCACCTTTTCCAGCTCCTGGAGACTTTCTCCAATCTCTTTATGCCCTCCAGGCAGTTTGTATTGTTTGGTATTAGTCACCCCCGCTGAGGCACAGGCAAAGCTATGGGCGGGTGCCTAGCATGTCCCCTCAACTGCCTTCACCAAACATACTCAGTCTGAACTCACCTGCAGTGGTCTGCAACCATAGACCCTGCAGGATATCAATCCCCAAAATATACTCAGGGATAGGAGATATATACACAGTATACTTTTTTGGGGGTAGACACCCTATTCCCAAAGGGATTTGGGCTTGTTTCACTCTGATAGCCTTACCCCCATATCCAGCTATGATAGTGGGGGTCCCGAGGAACCGTTCAGGGTTACCATGAATCAGTGAACATTCAGCCCCAGTGTCCACCAGAGCCAGGACACATTGTATGTTCACTGGGGACCAATGGATAGCTATTTCAACATGTGGTCTCCAGTCCCCCCCTCGTACCTCAAGGCAGATACCTCAACCCTCCCCTCAGTCAAACCGTGTTCCCCAATCACCTTCCTGTGTGGGCTCAAGTGAGGTTGGCTCACTTTCCAGCAGGAAGTCTTGCAAACAAACAGGCCAGACTTGTGGCTCTGTCTCTGGCCTCTGCCTCTTTGATCTTAATGGCTGGAACTGCTGCCCTGGTTTCAGTTGTTGCCACAGCTCTAGTAAGATCCTATTTGACTTCCCATCTAATTTCCTTCCATCTGCTCCTGCCCATATTAAATCAACCCACATATGGGTCCTCATAACCTTCATGGGGCCCTTTAAATTCTTCTTGTGAGTAACAGACCATATTTCTTTCCATGTTCTCATTCCTTCAGCCTCTCCTAAGCCTGCTACTGTACGTGTCACCTCGCTTATAGGATGCCCTAAGTGAGGGGAAAGAATGGCCACTAGGGTCCCAAAGAGGGATGTGGGAGCCATTTGAAGTACAATATTTCTCATCCCAGTAGTGAAAATCTCTTCATCTGGGCCATAATTCTCTGGACTATAGATGGCATTTCTCATGCCTAGCTCTCGTAGCACCTGTTGGAGTTCAGCATATGTCTGCCATCTAACAGAAGAGGACGGTAGATCACCCGGATTGGGCCACACAGCACGAAGTGCGGCCATAAGCCAATCGAGGAGGGAGTGACTCCCTGGGGTCTGATGTGCATTTTGTAATCGCTGCCTCAAGGTGGGCTGCACTGTCAGGGAAGCCAGCTTTCCCATCTCTAATCCTGACAGAACAATTCCATCCACCCCTAAGTCCCACAGATGCAGGAGCCAAGCTGATATTGACTCCGAGAGCTTCTGCCTAAACCAGGATCCCAAATCCATCAGCTCAGCCTGAGTATAGGGATAGAGCATAGAGAGTTCCACGACTTGGGGAGGGGGCTGCTCTTCTCCTTGGGGAACCTTCAGCTGCTGGGTCTTTATTTTCTTTACAACCACGGGGCGTGCTTTCAATGCAGGAGTGTTCAGTGTCTCCGGCACCACCCCTTCATCCTTCCCCAGCTCCTCCATTTCCAGGGCTGATGGCATCTTTCTCTCCCCTCCCCTGAGTGCCTCCTCTGCTACAACCTTTACCTTTTCTACAGTGCCTCCCGGCAATGCTAGCTCAGTCTTCAGAAGCTCTTACCTTCACCTCAATGCTTCGCAGCTGATGTTCTCGTGCCACCTCCGCCTGTGCTTCCCTCAGGAGTTCGTCTTTTTCCTTGATGTCCTTTTCCTCCTTCTGAGCACTTGGGAGCATTGCTGTCTTGTTCTGTAAGGAATCTTTTACCTCTTCAATGGCACCTCACTGCCAGCATTCTTGTGCTGCCTCCTCTCGCATCAATGCCATTTCCTTCTTTAGAGAATCCACAGAATTTTGCAGCTCGTCTTCTCATGCCACCATTTCTTGGGTATTTTTCAGGAGCATGTCTTTCTCTTCTGTAGACTTTTTTAATACTGTGAGAAGCAGCCAACCCACAGTCCCTGCTGCCTCATGGGCACTCTGTTTCTCAAAAGGCCTACTTACTATACCAAGGGCCACCCCTACAGCCTCAGGTATCACCTCCACTTGCCTCCAGTCCTAGGGTGGGGCCCAGTCCTGGGGAGGCAAGCCACCTCAGACCACATACCCACTGGGGGACAATCCACTGTCTCCTAATTCACTGGGGCAGCCCGCTGAAGCACCCCTCCCATAAGGGTAGCCTATCTTTTTCCTTGGTCAACAATGAACCCTGCCAACTTTTGCCAATCGTCTTGCCAATGGGTTTCAGCCCCAGGCAAGTTCGCTATGGATTCAATGTGACCAAAGAAATTGACAGCAAAACGTTCTTTGGGGTGAAAGGGTTTATTACCCAGCTTGTTCTCCTGGCTTTAGGTCGAACACTAGCATCTCTGCCTCCACCCAGTGCTCTGGGCCGAGCTCTCTCTATAGCACAAAAATAGCTTATTGCCTAAAGGTGTGGAAGTGGTAACCTAGCAACAGGCCAGTGACATCATCAGGTGGTTTAAGTTCAGTGAGGATCCTGCCCATAGGAACCCCAATTTCCCCACAAAGGAACTATAAGAAAATGTTGATAATTGTTTTCTTGGGGTACAGAAATTGCAAGTTTTTTTCTTCATTTTTTAGCATACTACACATTTTGTTATTTTTAATATTAATCAGAAAATATAGAGAACTGAATAATATAATAAACCCAAGGACTTTTGCAAAAAGAACATTAGACAAATGTGAAGTTCTAGAATCAATATAAAGGAAAGTAATTACTTTCCTTAGGTATCTATTTCCACATCTATAACATTATCTACCTTATCTAAGGAAGTACTTTTTGACAAAATAATGTTTTTATCTGTGCCTTATGTAAACTTTGGGTAAGAATGCTGTGCTGTCTCCTGTCAGAAGAATGTAACAGTTGAGATACTGATAAAAGATATTATGGAAAGATTGAGTCACCTCACTGTAACAAGATGGTGCTAATTCTAAAAATGTTTAGTTTTGTTTTGTTTTTGAGAGGGGAGTAGGAGAAAGGAAGTGGAGTGATTGTATCGAGGCAGATGGCATCAGATAAATCTAGATCCATCTCCTAATGTAGCACCTGGCATACCACAAGCATCCAAAAGAAGCTTCTAGAACAAGTGAACCCAACTCCTCTGTGCTTGTACTTGTATTTTCTGATAGATTGGACTCCCTTTTCACTTATTCTATTTATTTATGTAAACTCTTAAGGAACTGTTTGATAATAATGCATCTTAATATATTTTTCAAAATTAGCTGTTAAGTTATAGTTAAATTTGATTCAAGTATATTGAAATGTTTACATATGTATCAAAAATGTTTAGTCCATATTAAAGTGTCAAAATATATTAAATTGCATGAATTATTTCACAAAATTCTTTTATATTAAAGGAATACATTATTCCTTAATCTTAGAACAGTGCACATTTTTGCTTCTGTGTAAGTGGAAATAGGAATGGGGATTTTGCAAATGTGGACTATGTCTCAGTGGGGAAATTCTTCAATTGAAACATGTATGCAAGTGTCAGATAAGAAAGAGATGGAGAAATTTCATAAATATGGGAGGCAACCCTAAATTGGCACAAAATATATTATTATGGCTTTGTAGTATTTTAATACAAAACATAAATGCTAAGAATCCTGGTTAATAAAGTGGATATTTTAAGAGAATTGGGAGGTTACTTCAACAAAAGAAAACACTACGTAAGAGTGTGGCCAGTTTTGTGATTATTGCTAAGATTGATTTAGAGCAAACCTCTGCAGTGTGAGGAATGAATTGAGCTTTTCAGTAATAAATTTGTATTCCCTATATTAATCATTACAACTCATAGTTTTCCCTCCTTAAGCCAAAAAAAACTTAAGAATAAAATAGTAAATTAAAATCTCTACTCTTCCTTTGTTAGGCTTTTTGGTTTTACTACATTAAAGTAAGTAACTACTGAGTTATTTCCCAGGATGGCAACCCTGACACTTTCCTTACATGGATTATTTTTTCTTAGGGCTTTTTAACTACATGTGTGAAGATTTCCTATCTGTCAGTTACCTTTGTTTCATATGCAAGTTCAGAAGCCATGGTTACATTGTTTTGATAGATTAATCCCCAAACATTAAAGTAGGTCAAGCCACAGCACAAAATACCTTTGGTCTTCCTGTTCAAAAGTAATGATCATTCTGGTACTTCAGAGCTCAAAGAATCACAGGATATAAGAATTAAATGGACTTTAATGTGCAAAGAGGATATCAAGAACCCAATTAATGCTTTGTTTTTTTTTAATCAGTATATAAAGACTTGAGGAACCTGGGTATAAAATAATTGAAATTGTTAGGATGGAAATATTTAGGGCTGTGCCTCATGGGGCCATCAAGAAAGTCAGATTGTTTAAGTGAAGTCATGCCGAGAAAGCTAGGTGGTGAACAGGACAAACCTAATGATTGTCCTCAGAATGCACAAGAGTGTTGCAGAAGCAATGGAAGTGGTAAGAAAGAAGATGACAGATATGGGAGGCATGGGTGAAGAGTGTTTTTTGGAACACTATATGTACCTCCCTTTATTCAAGCTTCCATTTATGATATTTCAGTAAACCTTTTTCTTCATATAGATATATATATAGCCCTTATCTTGTTATATTTATTCCCGGATATTTTCTAGTTGATACCATTATGCCTGGAACTTTTCCAAATACATTTTTATCACAAGTATAAAAGACTATATTACATCTGGCACCTTAACTGAACAATTTTATGATTTCTGGTTGTTTGTATGATGTTGGTTCTTTAGGTAGAGAATTCATCTGAAAATCAAATTTTCATTTAATTAAGTTTGAGTATTTAAAACTCTTATCTGTTGCTTTGACTAGAGATTCTAGAACAAAGCTGAGCATAAACCACGATAGTTGAAATCCTTGTTTCTATATTGGTATGTTTTACTTTTAATATTTGCTTTTGGTTTCTGATCTAAGAGCTCATCTCTTTTTACTCAGGTATGCTTTAGGAAAGGTTAGAATAGTGCTTAATTTCTAAGGAGGCCATTGGTGAACAAGTGGCACCTGGAGTACATTCTGCACAGGTGTTACCTTACGGTGCTCAGAAGGCGGGGGGCTCCAATGAGTGCCTGGGATCCCCTCTTCATCCTCGGGGTTTCCAAACTGTCTCCATTATGTTTGTAGTGTTTCTGCTTTCATCTCCACTACAAAGTTCATTTTTATGCCCTTAAGTACTTGTGGTTTAACCTTGCATCACATTAGGTTAGCCTCTTTGTTGTAATTTAGTTGAGTAGAAGATACTGTGCCCAACAGCCTTAAAAGCTTTTCTGGAATTGCTCTTAGGCACTTGTCTCTCACAGAACAACAGGAATAAAGGGAATGGAGTGGAACTCCTGCACTGCTGTGGGTATCTCTCCCACCGCATGCCCCAGAACCTTTCTTCTAGGAAGCTGGGGTGGGGGTCTCACTAGGGCCTGAGTTCAGGCTGCATGTAGGTAGTTAATGAGCCACTGTGGACCTGAATGTGATATTGGGAAGTCATTTAGTTTACATTCTTAAAAGGAAATTGCTTTTGATATATACCCTTTAGGGTTCCATTGCTTTTTCAGAAGCATATTTCTAATGAATATCAAAGAGTAACTGAAAGATCTTCATAATGTTAAGGAAGTTCCCTCCTATTCTTAGTTTTCTAACAGTGGGGGATTTGTTTAAATTTTGTTCTTTTTTTAAATAAACTAATGGCTGTTTAACTTTATCATATGCTTTTTTAAGTCATCAAAGTAATCAGGTATGGTTTTTCTTTAAATAATTTATAATCATCTATCATATTAATGTTATATAACTCCAATATTTCTGGAATTAAACCTTTTTGCTTGTGGTTTATAATTCTTTTAGTATTCCACTCTATTCAGTTTGCTGTTTATTTATGTTGACTGCATTATTATTAATAATAATAGCATTTGTTAAGTACTTACTTGGTGCCAGGCTCTGAGATAAATGCTGTGTCCATCATCTCACTTAATCAACATTATGAGATAGTTCTTCATTTTATAGATAAAGACACAGAGACACAGAGATTTTCTTTTTTTTTAATAATTTATTTTGGTATCATTAATCTACAATTACATGTGCAATATTATGGTTATTAAACTACCTCCTTCATCAGGTCTCCCCCACCAACCCCATTACAGTCACTGTCCATCAGCATAGTGAGATGCTATAGAGTCACTACTTGTCTTCTCTGAGTTGTACAGCCCTCCCTGCGCCCCCCCAACATTGCATCTGCTTATCGTAATGCCCCCTTTTCCCCCTTGTCCCTCCCTTCCCACCCATCCTCCCCAGTCCTTTTCCCTTTGGTAACTAACTATTAGCCCATTCTTGGGTTCTGTGAGTCTGCTGCTGTTTTGTTCCTTCAGTTTTTTTCTTTATTCTTATACTCCACATATGAGTGAAATCATTTGATACTTGTCTTTTTCCGCTTGGCTTATTTCACTGAGCATAATACAGACACAGAGATTTCCAAGTAACTTTGTTAACTTGAGAATGAGAATGTATCAGAGTTGCTAGTTGAACCTAGCTCATTTTACCCCCAAACCAAATTATAATTCCAAAAATGTTTGGTGACATAAGAGAGGCAGCACATGACCTGATTTTATAGTTAAGGTCATCAAACTGTGATTGCCAATGCATCGGCTCCCAGAATAGTGATATCTCTGTCGTTGGAAACAGCTCTCCTGTTTATAAGTCAGAGTGCCTCTTTCTTAGAAAGATCTAGAGAGACATAGACAATTTTTACCTCTCTGGATCCTCCTGATATAGATACCATGGAAACTGGAAACGATTCTCCCCCTTGAACCACAGTGTTGAGTATCCTGTGAGATTTGTCTCCTGTATTCCATTCAGATGGTCTTATGCTAGAGATGGAAGAAAGGGAGAGAGTTGGTTGTTCAAGGGGAGTGAGGGAAAAGGGGACACACACATAGTAAGTCTGAGCCAGTGCAAAATTGACCCTGATATAATTTGAAAACCTGGAAAATTCTGTTTGTGCTTATTCACATAATCGATAACAGAAAAAAAGGCTATATACTGTCTTTTCTGTCCTTCCTGTATCTATGTAGAGATTATGGAATCAAGACCTGGGGAATTCACAGTGTCTCTTGTTTCTGTTTTCAAGTGCAATAATGCATAATGTCCACTGTCCTGACTTACCCTGGTCCCCAGGGGTCTGTGGCAGGAGCCAGATGCTCAGGGTTAATGACATTGGTATTGCCCCTTTCTTGGTGGTTTTTCTCAGAACCAGAAATATAAAATAGTAAGTTTGTGTTTATGTTTCATTTTAAGCCACTAAATTGGTGGTAATTTGTCACGGTAGCAATAGGAGACACCACCTCCTGCCACTCTCCTAACTCAGCCTCCCAGCGCCCCTCACCTGCAGGCTCGCGTCAGCCGCCCTGCTCGTGTCATCAGCCCCACCAGCGGCCACTAGAGTGGGGTGCTTGCTCACTCCTCACACGGTCTGTCACCCTGGGGCTGAGCCCCCCGACCCCTGGTGAACCCTTATTGTTTCTTCTTACTGCTGCTTTCAACATTCACATTATTGGAACCTTATCTTTGCCATAGTAACTCTTCCAAATTTTACAACCCCTTTAGCCCATACATTTTAGCAAATGACCTTATCCCTACGTTTCTGATGGGGTTAACACCCATCGACTTGATGTTGTCGAAGTACATCACACAGGAAACTTCCTCCAGTTTCACCACAGGAACTCTCTGTGACCTGTTATCCGTTTCCAGGTTTCCATCTCTTATCCTCTGTGCAGCATTTGACAGCGTCAATACAACCTTCCTTTAAATTTTTGCCATGGCCTCCGTGACATGACGCTCACTTCCTGGACTTCTAGCTCCCCACCCTCATCAGCCTTGCTGCTTCGCACTCCTTCCTTAGGTTCTGTCCTCCAGCCTCGGATCTTATGATTCAGTCCCCTGGCATTTGTGACTTCATGTGAGACTTCACTGATCACCACTGCAAAGGATTCCTTCCCTTTCAGCCTTCATTCCCCTCTGGGCTCTGGGCATCCCCTGAACATCAGCTTCTTTCGGCCTCAGTGCACGGAGGGAGAGGAGTCTCCTTTCAGTTAGCTTGTATGTAGGCTCTCCTCAGATGCAGAAGCCAGGAGCCTTGTGCTCCAGACACTCATAACCCTCCTGTGGGGCAGGGGGGGAAGGGCACCAGATCCACGGGGGTTGAGGTCCACACGGGTTCCCCCTCCCCGTTTCAGCCCCACCTCCAGGATCTACGAGACTCGAGATGGGCCAGGCTAAAGGGCCTATGTTGCATCCTCTAGGGTTTTTGTCAGTTTTTTCATAGCTGCTCCCTCCCTGGCTTGGGAAAAACTGACTCTAAAGACTTCTTTTCAGAGTGGGAGCAGATAGGAGGTTCAGTGGCTTTGCTCTGAATGGCTTCGGAGGAACACCTGCGAGCTTTCCCCCCTGGCAGTAGGACTTCGACATCATTTACTTCAGGTTCCCATAAGCAGGGAGTTGGGAGGTGGCATTAGAATCGGGGTAAGTAATAAAGGTCTGAGGAGGCCTGAAGCTGAAAGTAGATGTATCCGTGTCACTGGGGGACAGTTCCAGATAGTTCCATGCTTAAGATGGTCACCATCTCTGCCTGAAACACTGGAAACACAGCCAACTACCCTCTGCAGGGCCAAAAACCTGCCCAGTGCTCTGTGGACTGTTTGCCACAGAGCCCATCTAGGTAAGGCCCACAGGACTCCACTGATTGTAACACATAGTTGGCCATCTTTAAAAATTACAGCAAAAAGATATGTAGGAAGCAGTATGAAACCTTATCTCGTGCTATAATGAATGAAGACATTAAATTAGGTCCTTGGAATTTACTAATGCTATGCTCTAGACTGAGTCCACTCTAAAACACATTGTTAAGTTTTTGGCTTTAATGGTGTGGTATGATTTACCGGTGTGATGTTTCATCGGTGAAAATGTTGCCCAGCATCAAACTGATCAGGCTCATTGATCTATATTGGGAAGTTCATTCAAGCCTATACACCAGGTGTGTCATATTATGGCACATGATATTCAAAGATGAGTATATCGTGGTCCTTACCTCAAAAGTTTAAAAATCTTAGACTCTGGAGGGAAGGCTTTTTTTTGTTCCTTTTAATATTACCATCTGTGACATTGTTCTGGCCTATCCACCTATGTCAAAGGAAAATCATTTAATTTTTGTACTAATTCAGGTGTTATGTAGTTATGTTTATCCTGAAAGGTTCAGCCAGCATCCAGTCTTCTTTCACAGCTGGGCAATGTAGACCCTCATGACTTGGTGGCTTGGAACAGTGCCCCCTCTGGGACCAGAGATAATTATGCCCAGCTTACGGAAGGGCATGGACCAGAAGGCGCCACCCATGGGAAAGGAGATTAGGCTCTAGAAACAGGAAGTACGTACAAAAGGATGTGAAGAGACTGTTCTCAAAGCAAGAGGACCTAACGTTACAGCTGTTTATGCTGACAATGAGAAAGACAGGAGTGCAGGGCAAAGAGTGGAGCTGAGATATTAAAAGGAGTGAATGCCAGTTAGTGCATAAGAATCATAAAATACCATTATGGAGTTCTTCAGTAGTCTATGTAGAATCTCCCAATCTACCGAATCTGGAGATCTGGAGATCTAAACAACATAGTCAGTAGTCTCATCTTCCTGAGGTAGGTTAGATGTGGCTACCTGAAGGTAAGGAGGTGATTTTTCATGGTCTAGAGAGATCTTCAGAGTCCTGCTGTTCTATGAAGAGATCTGATTGAACCTACAAATAACTAGAAAGGGACTCTAATGGCAGCATCTATTGCTTTCTTTTCTTGTTTTTTAATATTTAATAATGTAAAGGAAATATTTCAAAGGCAGATAAATCCCATGTGAATTAACTGTTTTCATGTTTTTGAGTTACCTTCCGGTTCTCATCAGTATGCCCACATGCGTGATGTTGATGCAGTGGTACTGCTGATCTGGGGGGTCAGGTATGGGGTATGTAGGAACTCAGGTGCAGAGTGCTGAGTTAATCACACTTCTCATCGGCTCATGGCATGTCATCACTGGTCAGAGCTGAGCTCCTTGTTAATTATTCATTAATTCCCTTTTATTCTCATTTACCACTCTCATTTGTCTTCCTACTTCACACCTTTCTACAGTGTTCAATGTGTACAGGTTTTTATTTGGGTATGGCCTTGAAAAATGTGTGTGGTTGTGTGTATCTCTTTTAATTATACATAATATTGTTCTGTACATCCCATTCTGTTTCTTGATGTCGCAGTGTACATTTCCTGCTTATTTCTAATTACTGCCTAGTATCCCGGAGCACATCGACTTCATTTTGCTTTCTCTCCAGCACCCCACTGACACACATGATGCTGTTAGGTACACCCTCTATAGGTCACTTTGTGCTCTACATAAAGCACATACCTCCTGGGGAAGGATGAATAAATTGCCGAGTCATACGGGCTCTATAGACTTAATTTGCTGGAATGACTATACCAGTTTAGATTCCTAGTAGTTCACATGTCTGCCAAACCTAGAATTATCCATCATTCTGATTATTTTTTTGCCATGCTAATAGGTGTAAAATGATACCTTGTCTTAATTTGCTTTTTTTCTGATCATATACAGATTAGAGCATCTGTTCATAGTTAATTCAGTTTTATATTTTTTGTTACTTAAAGTATTATCCATTGTAATATTTCTCTCTGGTTTCCAAGATCCGGGTTGATATATTAAAATGTATTTAACAATAACAATTAGGTTGACTTACATATAGCTGCCAAACTATTAGGTTGACCAGTTTTGACTTATAAAAACAGCAAAATCTATGGTGCAACTTAATATGTTGTTGGACATATAGGTTTTTCCAGGTTTTTATTATTATAAATAATATTCCAATAACCATATGCTGTGACATATAGCAGTTTTATCTTTTGTATTTTTCCTTGGTAAACTTACTCTTAGGAATTTATCCTGAGTCAAAGAATGAACAATTTTATGACTATTCTTACATACTGACAGATCATTTTCTAACAGGGATGTATTGATCTACATTATACATCATTTATATCAAGATTGTACTAGTTTTACTCTAACTTCACTATACATTATCACTGAAACTATCACTTTAATAACTATAAAATATTACCTCATTATTATTTGTACTATTTGGTTACAGTTAACATTAGTCATTTATTCAAGTGTTCATTGATGAAATGTATGTTTTTTTAGGAGTATGGTCTATTTGTGCCCTTGGTCCATTTTTCTATTAGTGTTTTGTTTTTTAGTCAATTTGAAAGCAAGTTTTAACAAACTGTAGATTACTCTGGCCTCAAATCCTGAAAATGAAATTTTCATTTACATACATTTTTTTCTTCAGATGACAATCAAAACAAAACACATGATAAAAAAGAGAAGAAGATGGTGGTTCAGAAGCCCCATGGTACTGTGGAATACACTGTAAGTATAAACATTTGTTAATACTGGACTGGCATGTTTCCCCCTGACACATCCTGCCTCTGTGCTGCACTCCTCTTGTGTACCCGTTAAATAATGAAGCTTCTGAAGACCTGCCTTAGGTCATTTCTCTTCCCTCCATATTTTCTCCCTGGGCAATCTCATATAAACCTGTGACTTGAATGACTTTTGGTATGCCAGTGAGGACCAATTTGAGGTCTCTGTGCCAGATAGGATTTCTGAGTTCCAAAACCAGAGATTCAGTTGCCTACTCAACATACCTACCTAGACCTTCATGTTTGGTCTTTTTTCTAGAAACAATGGCTCCATCATCCACACATTTCTACAACCCAGAACCTTCTTTCCATTATAATCCATGTTCATTCTTACCTTCTGACCATCTGCCAGTTCATTTTACTGTCTCATAAAATCATGTTCCTTTAAATAATTTATCTCAGCTTAACATTTTTTTATGCAGTAGTGTGACTGTTATTTTAATGTCTGTCTTGTGCCTTGATTCTTCTACCCACGGAGAGAGACTAGACCCCTTGTTGGCCACCATTGTATTTGTGGTGCCTGCAGGGTTAGACCTATTAGTAGATGAGTAATTCTATGCCTGTGTCCACTGTTGCACCTCCACATTATGTTCCATGTGCTTATCTCTCTCACTGTACCATGAGCTCCTGGAGGCCAGAGTTATGTCTGTTTATCCTAGGTCTGGCACAAGGCAGGCACTCAGTTACGGATGTGTTTTAATTCAGTTTGAAATAACATTATTGAGGAATGTCCTCTAACTTCTAAAAGGAATTAAAGTTCTGTTTGCCACTGTCTGGTTGTTTTCTTCATATGTATTCATTTTCTACTCATTATTTGTGTGCCATGCCAGGCTCTATATTAGGCAAGCAGCAAGGCCTGATCTCTCCCTGGCATGTTTGTTAGAATGGTAAATCTCCTCCGGGCCTCTGTAGAAGCACATTGAAGAGCTCTGCCATGGGCATTTCATGCTCAGTGCTCTGAGAACATGTCTAGGCATCTTTCTGTGGTTCATAGGTCTAGTCCTTTCCAGAAAGTTCAGGGTGATTATACATCTTACATTATCACTGTCTATAACATGTTTGTGATCTCCGCGATACCTGGCACAATGCCTCACCTCATAGCAGGTATGCGAGGAGTACTGAATTTTCATCAGTACAATATTAATTCTAAAGCCATGCGTGTATCCAGGAGTATGATTCACAAGCTCCTCCCAAGAAAATGAGGTACGTTGCTTGCTAGGAGATGCTTCACACACATACTTAACAATGTAATAAGAATAAAAATCAACCCCCATGTTAATTCATATAAAGAGGTGATCAACTTAGCAATGCAGATATGTCTACCTGTTTGAGATATATGTTATGGGGATTAGTTTTCCTTGGCAAGTTATTTTGTGTACTTGTCATTGGAAATAAAGGTGATTCATAACTTTGCATTTAGAGAACCATGCTAGGTAGCACTTACAGGTTGCTTGTATTGCTACACAGCTGTGGATGTTCAAGCATTCTGTTTAATATTAAGCATTTAGTGATACTAGTTCCACTCCCAGGGCCTGTGCCTTGGTTCTTATATTTACATATTAACTCTAGATTATTTCCCTGAGCTCCCTAGGTACAGTATCTTATACTAGTTTTTAAAATTAAAACCATGAAGTGAATTTATTGTGAAGTAAGTGCTCTAAAATAAAATACAGTTGTTTCTGTTTGGTGGATAAAGAAACTGAGACACAGAGCAGTTAAGCAAATGGCCCGAGATCACACAGCAAGTGGCAGATGTGGAATCTAGATCCAACAGTCCAGCTCTAGTCTAGTCTGCATTCTCATTAATCTGTGTCCTGAACTGACTTTAAACCCTAGACTGGATTTATGTAAATCTAATACTAGAAAAGAATATATAAAAATACTTGTTTCATTTTTAGTAGAGATGATTTTGCCCAGTGTAGAGGTAGGGGCATATATTGTTAAGTTTTCAGCAATTTAAAACAAATTTATGTATTTATATCCTAATCTGTTCTAGAAATGCTTTGAGGTAATTTTAGTGTCATCTACAACTCAGCCGGTTTTGATACCGAGGGCAGTCATTGGTTTAGTTCAACATCTATATCTTTTCACCAGTCCATAGTCTCCTGCAGCGACCTCAAATGTCCACCTAATTCAAGGCTCACCTGGTGGACTCAGTTCTGCTTATAGAGACAGCCAGAGCCTTGACCCGGGGCCATAGAAGGGATCTTCTCAGTAAAGTTCAGCAGAGTGACCGCGCCCTCGCACGTCCCACCCAGTGACCCCATACAGGCAGTCTGTCCTGGAACACTGACCTCACCAGGGACAGCAGGCTTCTTTTGGATGGAGGTTTTTTACTGTGAAATTTCACATCTTCTCATTTTCTTCTTTATGCCTCTTTCTCCTCTATTAGAAAACAAACATATACATCTCAGACATACATTCCAAGTTTTATAAATTTAGAGAATAACATTAATTTCGTTGATCATTGGAAATTACCATTTTAATGACAGTGAACAATTATTGGTCGCTAATCTGAATTTCTTCCAGAGTTCCTTGCCCTCTACCATATTCATTTGTCAAATATTTGAGTGCCTTCTATGTGTTGAGCACTGTGCTGAGATTGGGGAAAACAGCCATTAATGGGCCACCATCCAGGAGCCTATAGTGCAGTGAAGAGACAGGCAAATAGAAGAGTGAGAAAGGAGAAAGTAGTTCCACTTCCCCTTTAGGTGGGCATTGTATGTATGTTTTGTTTCTTTTCTACTTAATAGTTTATTATACCTTTGGGCCTCTACTCCACACTCCTAAGTTATGCCAAAGTTAGTTTAGAAGTCAATTAGTGGACAGTGAAATTTGAAGATAAGGGAGCCCAGAAGTGAATTGCATTTAAGACTTTGCTTTTATGTGGATTTATTAAGAATTGAGAAATGTATTCATTTTCTTTTTCATAGTATGTATGTATAGAGCTATTTTCCATTCACTCATTTCACCAATAGATTGATGTTATCCACCAAAAGGAAGTCCTCTTTGTTTTTGGCTTTTTACTTTATATTTTGAATCTTGTTTGTTTGATTCTAGGCTGGAAGCCAGGACACCCTGAACTCCATAGCACTGAAGTTTAACATCACTCCCAATAAGTTAGTGGAACTGAATAAACTTTTCACACATACTATTGTTCCAGGCCAGGTAATTATTTTCTTGTTGAATATTGCTGTAGAAATTTTGCCTTTCTCTTATATTGCCATTTTTAATGCCTCACTGTTAATATCACAGGTTTATCATCAGTGGTAATGTGCACTGGTTCAGTCTTTCCTCTCCTGTAGATCCAAGAATTCTGATAACATCCTAGAGCTTATACACTGCTTAGAGATGAATGCTTTGCAAGTCATTAACACAGTTTACTTAACTGTCATTGGTTTATGTTATAAATGTTCCCAAAGGACATCAAGACAAGTTCATTTAATGTGACTTTTTTTCCCTGTAGAATGTCACACAGATGTTCTTAGAATGCTTAATTTAGAGTTGCAAGTTTCAGTTTAGTCTATTCCTGGAATATATTATAGCCATCATTTTATTTTAAATTAGTCAGAATCTTTGTCATTTTGTCTTCGTTTGATACCATGACAAAAATAGGTAATTTGTCCATAGGCAGAGACATTCAGGAGGATCATCTAGAAAAGGCCACACAAATTTTTTCCCAGGTTTTTGATGCTTTATTTGTTAAACTGAAGGAAATTGAAAATTGGGTCCTTTTGCCACTTGGTTATTCCAGCAAAATTTTTGTAGTATTTTCTACATAATAAGATTCTTATATTACTACTATAAAACTACATTTAGCTAATAAATGTTAATGACCCAGTCATTGGTCATTGGTGGCTCCTAGCTGAGGCCAAGTTTCAAGTCCTACCCATAGTATTGCTTTGTTGCCACAAGCACATTCTGGTTCCATTGTTGACTTACTCAAGGATTTTCCTGCATCTCTATGTTATGGTGACATTTAATTCTTTCACGATAGATGCGGCTACTTTTAAGTACAGATTCATTCAGGAAATGGGATACTGTTCTTTGCATTTCATCTAAGGGCAGCTCACAAAGCCAACAGGCCATAAATTGGCCAGTTTGTATTACTGTGCTTTTAGTATATGTGTTCTTATCAAAAGGACAAATTCATATACCCAATAATTAGGGGTAATATGCATAAAATTTTTTAAAAATCAATTTTCATCTTTAGGAAAATTAGTAGTTGATTTCGATCGCCTTTCTGGGTTTCTTAAAAGCCGGGGTATTGCTGTAACTGAACATAGCAGGGAACCTAGACATATATTTCCTAACTCAAAACTAAAGACTATAGTCACTGGAACTTAGTAAAATAATTTAGGGTAATTCATTATTTCTTTTACTATATCCATAAACAAAATATTGGTGTTGGATCAAGGTCCAGTAGCCAATAGGAAGTGTAAGGACTGTTTTAATACCATCTACTGTAATGGCAAATATATCAGAAATAGGAGCCCCAAAGCTTTTGTTGGGATTGGCCTGTTGGAGCTGTTGGACCTGGGCAAATCATTTCCTTTTTTGGACCTCAGTTTCCTAATCCCTGAAATTAGGGGTTGGGCCACATTCTCTTGCATGTCCCCTCTTGCCTTTGCTGTGCTGTCCAGCCCTTGTATAATTAAACACTCATGTGCTGTTAGCTGTCCCAGGACACAGCTTCAGTCATGGTTTTGCTGGCAAAGAGAAGGAACCAAGAGGAGCGAAATTGGTCGAGGAGCTTTTCAAAAACAGTAGATAACTTTTTGCTGTCAGACATTTTTAAATGCTCTGTCTTGGTGCATGGAGTGGATCTGGTAAGTCAAAACTGGTTTTATCTGTGCTGGTCCCAGAAAATGTGAGACTCACCCTTGTAGAGACTGACTTGATGGTCCTTTTAAGGTAGGAAAGGAAATTGGTTTGGCTGAGTGGTGACCACATGTAAGAGATGATTGTCTGAGGACGTTACCTGAGAGCTTATGGCACTAAAATCTTACTCTAGATGTTTTGCTGCTTTAAAAACCAAAAACAGTAACAGACAAATTAAAAAAAAAACAGAGACATAAAAATTATTTTAGGAGTTCCTGAGTTTGGCTATTAGTTCTGATACTTATAACAAATTTGAAGGCATGTGCAAAGTGTGTACTTTCTCAGGTAGCTTATTTTAAGCACACTCAGAAGTTACCTGTGGGTGTGTGGTTTAAAATGTTTTTATATTCATAGGGCACACGCTTAGAAAAATTTCTAGGCTGAAATAACAACAGCTTTGTTTGATGGTACAGAACTGTAGGACCTCAAATCCCCCATTTTCCCATGTGTTGCAGCAGACCTGGAGCTATTTTCTTAAGTTAATAGGAAAACTCCACCCCTGCCCATGACCCAGGCTCACTTCTGTGTTGAGGTAGCACATGTCTGGCTGAGCTTCCCAGCTCTCAATGGTCATCTCTGCCTCTAGTGTAGTGAATTGTTAAAGCATAGAAATTACCTCTTTGATTTGACGCCTAGAACATGTCAGGCAATAGAATCTCAACCGTGTTGCCTAATACTTGTCAAGAGCTCACATGCAAAAAAAATATGAATGGAGAATTGCTTGGAAGAAATGTCATCCATTTCATTCCTCTAGTCTAAATACATAAGATAAATAAGAGAGCTCTTTACCAAGACAGCATCATTTTAGTGGTCTGTAAATCGCTTTTACGGAACTCTAAACTTTTGGCATTTGCCACCGACCCATATTGAAGATGTTCCAAAGAACAGTCCTCTAAAACCAACTATTGTATTGCTATCAGTGTGTCCTCAAGAACAAGTATTTCAGTGCAGGATACATTTTTTTCTATAAGACTTCATGGAAGAATATTTGTGCTTTGGGAAAACTGGTTTTGTTTTTATCTTATGGAAGTTGGATTCTACTCACTAATGGTATTTATCCCTCTGGTTTGGTTATTTAGAAACTCAGAACCAATTTTATGGCCCACCTCTCACCAGGCATTAGGTAACTTGGGAGCCCATATTTTCAGTACTAATCAGTCCTTAACTTAATTTCTCCCTGATGTTGATTTTCCTACCTTTATCATAATGTTTTGTGGTGGCCTCAGATTTTTTTCTGTATTAGAGAGTTAAAAATTAAAGTTAAAACAGAGACATGGTTGGAAAGATGAGAGTAAAAGTTGTTACATGATTTTAGTTCTGAATTCTCTGTTTTATAACATTAAAGGTGTTTTTTTTAAGATTGTATTTTATATACACCAAAATGTAGCTGGTCTCTTTAAAGAGTGTTGGATGCAGAATCATAATCATATTTAGGGAACTAGGACATTTAGCAGAAGGAGGCTGTTTAGTACAATTTGGAGGACTTTAATTTTTGTTTTTCAATAACCCAGACAGTGATGGAAGAGAAAGCACTGGGAGCATTGACAGTAATGTGTACAGTGTATCATATAAAGACCTCACTGCATTAGCACTCAGGGCCTGCTCAGAGTTAGCAAGCGTGGATTTGTTCCATTTCTTCCTGACACAAGTGTTCTGTTTAAAAGCCTGCTCTGCTACTCTCTCCTCTATTCCTTTGCATTGTTAGTACCCTTCCCTGGAAGGCTCTTCCTTCCCCACCCAAATCCCTTTTGTGAGTTCCTGCAGCGTCTACAGGTGTGTTCCGTACCTTTGCACTGCACACACTCATATTGCTGATTATTGTTTCACGGATTAGTCTAGAAGGCCCCAAGTTGCTTATGAGTTTCATGAAAACCAACTAGGTCTTAGTCCTGCACCTAGCATTAGGTTATGCTGGCAGTAACTGCTTTAAACACTGTCGGGTGGTCTGCCTGATTGTTGGTACTCACCTAGCCTCCCTTTCCATTCTCAGGTCCTTTTTGTGCCAGATGCCAACTTTCCTTCCAGTACCTTACGGTTATCATCATCCAGTCCTGGTGCTACTGTCTCTCCTTCATCCTCAGATGCAGAATATGATAAATTGCCTGTATGTATGTCATTTATGCACTGAAGTTCATGTTTATCCAAAACATTTTTTGAGTTGTAGAATTCTGCATGTTATTTTTCATGGGATTTCTCCTGAAATTTCCCCAGAGGAGTGGGGTAAGTGAATTGTCATCAACTGAAAGAATGTGTCCAATCCAGAAGAAATCTGTTTGCATTGGATTTCTCAGGGCAGAAATGCATGCCTTGTTTACATAAAAGTATGAAGGTAAACAAACTCTCAATGAAATTGGTCGTTTACTTATACTCCTTTTTCTAAAGGGAATTTGAAACCATAAATCAAATATGAATTTGTTCATGTAGGTTATGTTCTAAAGACATTTGATAAGTCATTTTTCTGGGTTCATACATAGGCACTTTTAAAAAATCTTAATTTGGTTTGAATACTTACTGTTGTAATTGTAATACTGTTGAAGGACATTTGCCTTTTTTATGTTAAATAGAAATAGGTTACTGACAGGGAATGTATGAAGCTTGATTTATATAAATGATTTGTTTTGAAAAGATGAATCTATTTGATTTTGGAAAATTTTGCTTTCTAAAGGATGCTGACTTAGCAAGAAAGGCCTTAAAACCCATTGAAAGAGTCTTATCATCCACTTCTGAAGACGATGAGCCAGGCGTGGTAAAATTTTTAAAAATGAATTGTCGATACTTCACTGATGGAAAGGTACATGGCAGTGTAATTTGTTTCTTTTTCTTGGAATCTGTGGGAAACTAAACTAGGTTCCACATTACTGAAGGCAGGCTACATTCAGATACCTCACCCAGAGTTTCACCTTAAGATTTCACAAGTGTCCATTTGTTTTCCCTGTTGGATTCCTTATAGAAGGAAATGTGATCATTGAGTGGAAATGTGATTCTTTCTTGACCTTGGATTTATCATTTTATCTCAGGTCTTGGCTTATAAGTTGTTAGGGAGACAGTATAGTATGTGTTTAAGAGCAAATTCTGGAGTCAGACTCTCTGCTGCTAGAGATGCTGGCATTAAACATAATGTCTGATAAGTCGTGTGTTTAGTTTTTTAGGTTGTTGAGTTATTTACAAAGAACAAATCCAGCTTGTAATGAATCTCTAAAGCAGGAGTTATGTTGATATATAATAAATTCCTGTGCTCATAATAGGGACTTCATACCAGGTTCCAAAAGACAGGAAAATGTTACTTATATGCAGTATGACTTTTGCAACCAAGAATAAGTAATACCTGAAATGCAAAACTTTTTGCAAAGATGATCACTCAAGTAATTAAAAGTATCAAAATAAATTATTTACCTAAAGGGAGTCATCTGTATCCTGCTGTCTCTGGTAGATAATATCCCTGTGGCCATCAAGGTCTATAATATAAATTGACCCAGCTCCAGGCTTTTAAATTCTGCCAAACTACTGGTTTTCAATTTTAATTTCCATAGTTCAGCTGTTTACTTCTAGCTGCAAAAAAAAAATGGCATATTCCTACTTGCATCTAATTTGCTGGGGTGGGCTTTCTAAACGTTCTAGAAAAGAAATATTAGGACTGTTCTCTGGCACCATGACTCCAGGACAGCTGCTGCCTAAGCGTGGTGCCATGGATGTGTGGTGAACGTGCTGAGTGAGTGGTAAAGCACCCAGTCTTTGATCAGGAAAGCACGTGGTACAGTCCCTGTCATCTTACAGCCAGGGCATTGGGGAATCTGACACATACATGTGTAACCCCAGATCCCACCCCAATTTTACTTTTGCAGCAGCTGGGCCAGAAACAGGCTCGGGTGACTGCCACAACTGGGAAAGTTTCACAGCCTCACAAATCAAATCCCACATTCCCTGTTTTTCCAGCCCTCTTGAAAGGGATGTGATTATCATATAAGATATTATGGTTCACCAAAGTCAATAGAATGGCTGCGTAAGCTCATCCAAGCTGCTGTTGGTGTTGCATTTCTGCCTGCGGTGATTCTGTCCTGTCCCTTTCTCCTGCAGGGTGTGGTGGGAGGCGTCATGATTGTCACTCCTAACAACATCATGTTTGACCCTCACAAGTCCGATCCCCTGGTCATTGAGAATGGGTGTGAGGAGTATGGCCTCATTTGCCCCATGGAAGAGGTCGTGTCCATTGCCCTCTACAATGACATTTCCCACATGAAGATCAAGGATGCCTTGCCATCGTAAGAGACCTTTCTTTATTTACTAGGAAAAAAAGGGGGTGTTGAGAGAACTAAATACAGTTAAAAAGCAAAAGTGTTGGCAGGAGTGAGAGATTGTGCAGAGGTTCATTTGAAGGTGGAAGATTTGTACACTAAATTCAAGAAACAGAAAAATGAGAGGAAATGGAAATGGTAAAGTCAATGACAGGGAAAAGTTGAACATGTAAAAATGAAAGGAGAAAAGCAAAAAAAAACACATAAAAATGGTATTTGGCTTATTTTTCTGAAAAGCAATGCTTGTTCTTAATAAATTTATGAAAAATGAAGTTTCTATGAAAAAATTTGTCTGATTACCAATGGGAGAATAGTCTTTCTCTCGCAGTTTAGTTGTTAAACAGAATTATGCTCTTCTACATTCAAATTCTAGGATCAGCAGTCCTCCCAGCTCATGTCTTCCCTTAATCCTGCATGAAGGGAAATTTGAGTGGACAGTGCAGAGGTCACTGCCCCTGTAGCCAGATACTTTAGGTGGTGGGTAAATGAGGAGTAAGACTGGTTTGCTTTTTCTCTCAACTGTAGATGAATATTACTTTAGTCCTGATTATATTTGCCTTGTAAAACTGAAGACTGGTCTTTTTTTTTAGGGGGGGGGTTATTTTGTAAAAGAGAAGGAAGCTCCCCGTGAAGAAAGAGAAATAGGGTTAAGAAAGCTCAGATCAGTTCACTTCTAAGGATAATCTGATTCTCACTGTCATTTTGTCAGTGTTTCTGTTTCTCTACATATGCTAGCACTTAAAGTCTTTAGAAACCCTCAGGGATGGGACGGTAGAGGCAAAGCAGGGAGTCCTGACGGTACACAGGGAGACTAGCCCTTGGGACTCATGCAAAGAAGAGCAGGCAACTAGAGAATGAGCCCAGACAGAGTCCTTAGGGGTTTACCCCGGCAGGTCCTCCTGGGCTCTTAAAGTCCTTTGCGTCTGACCCACTTAGCCCTTACCCAACTCCAGGCCAATGAAACTACCACCAGAGCATAGACACTGAAGTGGTTTCTAAATTCTGCCACAAGTGCCCAAGTAAGAGGTTCAGGAGGACACGTGGCAGGCCAGCAGCCATGCATCATGATAAGGTTGTAGCCGCACTGACTGGGTTTCTCCAGCTCTGCCACTAACGGTTCCATGACTTGCATGACCTACTCAATCCCAAGCCTGTTTTCTCTGTAAAATGGAATTGATAGTATTCTTCAGCTTACAGGGCTGTTGTAAGAATTAAATGTATTGACATACCAAAACCCATAGAAAATAGCCTGATGCCCAATAAGTGTAGGCTGTTATTTGAACCTTTAATTTATATCTGAAATTCTGTTCACTGTTCTGTGGGAATCTTGTTATCCTTGTGGATTGAGGCTTCTAATGCATCTTAGTGCATGCATGCCTCTTGTGTGGCAGATATATGAAGGTGAGTGGGCCATGGCCTCTGCCCTTGAGAGTTGCAATCTACTGGGTACAACAGACAGACAGACAGAAGTGGCAATTCAGTGGCACTGTACACATAGAAGTACACACAGCATTTCATGAGAACCCAGGTGAGGAATTGTCCAACTGCTATGGAATGTTAGATGGAGGCAGAGAAGAGGAGGTGAGGAAAGGAGTTAGTTTTGGAAAGAAGGAATGAATATTGGGTTTTCTGCGATGAGAGGAAAGATAAGAATAGGTAAAGATGTAGTTACTTTTTGGAAGTGGATGGCCAGGCATTACGGGCATTCTTACCCAATGATGGCTGCTAATAGAGTAATGCTATTGCCTATCTTCACCTTAGGATGTTAAGTATCCTTTTTAATAATAGAAAGGGAAGACACATCTTGACAGAAAGGTTTCTTTATGAGATTGTCTGAGCTCTGGAAGACAGTGTTAATGCTGTAGCTAGAGGGAGAGAGAAGAGTGAAGAACTGGCTCCTTACATGTTGAATTTCTTTCAGAGTCCTGCCCTATTCCTGCCTTGGTTGCAGGTGTAGAAAGACTGTTCAGTCTCATAAACAATATGTGCACCAGTGAACAAGATAGAATCTGTGAGCAGATTCAGTGTGAAATGAACTTAGTATGACTTCAGAATTCCATCAATTGTTCAGAAGTTAAAAATAGCTTTAAATTTCATTCCTAAAAGTTGTAAGGTAAAACAAGAAGTACAAATTGTCTAGCTGCAATATACAAATACTTTTTAAAAGTGTGTGTGTGTGTGTGTGTGTTTGTGAAATTTCTCCATCCTCACCCTCAGACTTGGTATTTTTTCTGTATTTTTTGTAACTCCGACTGCCACAGAGCATAGGAAGAGAACAACTGATGAGATCATTGATCATCATTAAGGATCTGGCTGAGTCTAGAAAACATTAACAATCGGGCCAGTTGACACCTCTGTGTACTCGGCCCCATGGTGCTTTGCAGCTGCAGTGCAGAAGAAACAGATGGCTAAATAAATCCCAGCTTGGATTAGATACAAACAAGAAGGGAGGGGCAGACATGGTAATATAGGAGGCTGATTAGAGTGCAAATATGTTCTTTGTGAGGGTCAAGCTAGGTAAAGAAGGAAGAGATGAGAAAGGGGCTTGGAATTTCATGGAGGAGAGTTTTGCTTATTAACCAAGTATGTGAAGAGCTGTTTCTTTGTTGGACTTCTTATAGTCTTTAATATGCCAAATTAGATTTGGGGTCCTAAAATGGAAATTATGCCGCATTACACTAACTTACTTGACTCTGGGACTGAAGTGTCTTTTTTTATCTCCTGGGATGCTCGTGTTGGGTAGAACATCTTTATGACTGCAGGTTCCTGCAGAACAGACACTTGTCACGGTCGTCTTAGAGCATAGGGCATTAGGGGCCCACTGAATGCTTATTGAATTGAAATTAATTATGCATTAAAGAGGCTTTTTAAAGCATTTATCAGAGCCTAACTGTTATGTATGCTTTTATTTTCTATTGGATAAAACATGGCTGTTCCATGTAAGTGATTTATTTACAAAATAACTTTGGGGGGACGATCTTGTAACTTAGAACTTCCTGGTACATTGTTGCTTTATTGTCATTAATTATTTCAAAGCCAGAGTAATAAAGTATTACCTGAATATGATGTAGCCTTTTTAGAAAATAAAATTATTTCTGAAATCTGAAAAATGTTAGTTTTATAAAGGGTTTTTATCTCTGTCTTAACCTAGTTTCAATAGTAAGGTAAGTGAAAATATGCATTGCTCAAGGTATTTCCAGTCATAGTTTAAAAAGTATGTTTCTTGGCCATTTATATTAAACTTTGGAAAACATGTTTAATCAATATTTTTGTGTAATTCAAATCTGGGTAGTAAATCACCTGTTAGTAAGGAAAAATAACTGACTGCAGCCTGGGACAGTACATTTCACCCGATAAACCAGTTGCTCATTGTCATGAAGTAAAATGGTATTGTTATAAAATGAAAGAGTTAAGAAATTAAACCTAAGAAATTTAAGTATTATAAGAGCTTATTTGATTTACTTTTCTATAAATTTTCAACAAAATGGAGCAGGTGCTATATGCCTACAATATAGCTACAAGAATAGCTTATTCTTACATCTCTCTCAGGAACAGAATGATGTCTGTTAATGGAAGCATCAGATCTTAAGCCATGAGACTCAAAATTAGGGTTTGGGGTCAGTCACTTTAGAGAGCAGTTAACTGAGTAGCTACTCAGTCAGCGAGTCATTCAGAATTAATGTAGTTGGTTTTTGTGCTATTTTATAAAAAGGAAAGGCTTCGACTATTTAAAGTATCTTAGTCCTAGTACTAAAATATTTCCTTTCTTTCATGAATATCAAAAATATTATTTCATCATTAAAAATATGGTGGGTAACATCTCCACTTTCATAAATGACTTCAAAAATCATTCATGTACTTCTAGTAGGATATGCAACTTCCATGGTTCTTTGTTTTACCACTTTTTACACTTGATTTGTGTTTCATTTTGAATTCAGTTTCTTGTTTTCATTTCCTGATTCTGAAATCATTTGAACATAAATTTAAGTTGCAGTATATTTGTGTTTTGGTTTTTGGTTGGGTTTTGTTTTGGTCTTTGCCTTTCCTCCATTTTGTTTTTGGTTTTGTTTTAACAGTCCATGTGCACCCACCATTTTTCCCCCAACAGTGACCTACCTCAGGATCTTTGTCCTCTGTACAGGCCTGGAGAATGGGAAGACCTGGCTTCAGAAAAGGATATCAACCCATTCAGTAAGTTCAAATCTCTCAACAAGGAAAAACGGCAGCAGAATGGAGAGAGAACCATCATTTCAGATTCCAAATCAACAAGCCCTTTGGAGAAGTCAACAGAATGCACACATATGAAGCCCCCAGACAGCTCTGTGTCAGGTAGTTTAAAGAAACTGGAATCCTCTACTGAGGCAACCGATGGCTCTCCCAGAGTGACTAAGGTCTGCAAGGAGCTTTCTGATACTCAAGCTGCATTTGAATCTATAGCCAAAGAAAATTCCCTTTTAGGGGAAGATGATGATTTCGTTGACTTGGAAGAACTTTCTTTTCAAACTGATGGTGGACTGGACAAAAGAGACCCCTCAAAGGAGTGCCTTTCTCTTGACCCAGAAGAGCTAAGGAAGGCTAAGTCACAAATAGTCACCTCTGCCACAGAAATGCAGGTGCGGTCAGCCCTGGATTTGTCAGGACCCGAAAATGATGCCGAACTGAAGGGGGCCCTGGATTTAGAAACATGTGAGAAGCAAGATATAATGCCAGAGGTGGACAAGGAGTCTGGTTCCCCAGAAAGCCAGGTGGAAAACACACTGCATATACATGAAGATTTAGATAAAGTTAAACTGATTGAATATTACCTTAATAGGAACAAAGAAGGGCCACAGTCATCTGAAAACTTGCAGAAGGCAGGATTAGGTGATGGCAGAAGTATTGAGCAAGCGGGAATAGACATCACCCTTAGTCGTTCTCCTCCCCAGGCAGATGATGCCCTGACTGAGGGCAATAAAGAGCCAGATAAAATGTGGGTGAAAGACAGAGCACCCCTCCCACTGCAACTGGCCTCTTCTACAGAAAAAAACAGGAGTCAGGAGTCTCTAGACTTCTCTTCGGAACCTACGCTGGACAACAGCTGTGAAGGTGCACAAATGGATAATAAATCTGAAATTCAGTTATGGCTATTAAAGAGAATTCAGGTACCCATTGAAGGTAAGTTATTTTTCTTTAATATCTTTATATTCTGTCATCTGGTTGGCTTTCTGAAACTTGCACATGCATTAGCAAACATAGTACAATTATTTGAGAACAATGTTTTGTCAATAGAGCTTATCTTTGCCTGATACATTAATTGGGAAAAAAATTAGGTATGCTATCTATTTTGGAACTTGAACTATGACATAGATGACATTTTGAAAGTAATTTGCTTTTCTTCTACTCTTTCAAGTAACTCCCCTTTTTACCATGAACATCTAAATCTAAAGGAGTTTGAAATGTTTTTGTAGATAACTCAGTTCTAAACTGAGTTGCCATATGGTGTGATTGAATCCTGGGTTGCCATGCCTATGCATTCTTATGAATTGTCACAACTTCCCACTATTTGCTATTGTGTTATTTTTTATGCTATTTCCAGGATGTAGCATCTCATGTGATGTGGAACACCCTGAAACTTTCAAAGCTTTTTCCTTTGTGCTAAAGAGGGTCTGAAATTTTTAATTAGTCCTCTAACGTGATGGTGATGGATGATGTTTCTGCCATATGTTTTGACTTGCTGTCACTAAGGGGATTGGACACTGTTCTTTGTAAGTTGATGTCACTATCACCAATATTGTCAATATTGAGGAAGATTTTTTTCATGTGTGATTTAGATATACTTCCTTCAAAAGAAGAGAAAAGCAAGACTCCACCCATGTTTCTGTGCATTAAAGTAGGAAAACCAATGAGAAAATCATTTGCCACTCACACTGCAGCCATGGTTCAGCAGTATGGCAAACGAAAAAAGCAACCAGAATACTGGTTCGCTGTTCCTCGGGAGAGGTGAGTATGAGCTAAAATGGAAAATGCTGGGTGATTAGATTCTAATTGCATCTCCATTTTTTTTTTCAAATCTTAAAATACTTATTCTTGAATAAGAGATTTCTCTTAATTGTACATTTAAAAATGTCTAGGAAGGTATTTTTTGAGTAGCTTTCTGCTAAAGGGTGGTTTCAGTGTAGCAAATTTGAGGTCATCATAGGTACTATGTGTTGAATGAACCGCTTTTGTGAGTTTCTACCCAAGCTGAATTTTAAATGAAGATTTATACATTCTCAGGTGCCAGTAATTAGAAGTGCTTTTCTGTTAATAAAAAAGGAATATCATGGAGCAATTCAAAACCCCTCTAAGTGCAGTAGAGAGGCATGATTGTTATTTTTAAAGTGCTAATATTCTGGGTAACTAAAGATTGCTTTGGCCTTATGGAGGGAGTGTGACTCCCTATGACAGCATCATAAGAAGTGGGCCCCGAGATCACCTGGGTGGGTTCTAGGGGCTGTGCACCTCTAAAGAGATTTGTATTTTTAAACTGCCAAAAAAGCAATTTTATTGGTTATATTGCAATCTAGGATAGCAGGGAGAGTGGCATAGAAATTCTTCATTAGTACATCTCAAAGGACATCTTACAAGAAAAATAATTAGGAAATACTATTTTTAGAAAAAATTATGTGTTTTCCTTTTGTATGTGTGGTAGAAGAAAAATGTCTTTACAGAGGCCTCACAATTCATTTTCAAAATGGCAAAAACCCCACATTTTTCCTCTTCCCACCTAGTCATCGAACATCATCATCTGAGCAGACCTTTTGGCTAACAGACCTGCCGAGAACAGTACACTCCGCAAGCTTCCTTAAGCATGAATTGTTAATAAAGCAACATTAAATTCCAAGCAAGGGCACATCTTTGGCTAATTGGTACCCAGAATGATAATTCTCATCATTGCCTCATCTTATTATAGTTTAATGTGAAAAATTATAAGATTTTAATTAATTTTGATAGTTTCTTTTCCCTTAGACACAAACCCACATTACCATGATTATTAAAGGTAATTTATGTTAGGTTTATGTGATATACTCCTCTACCTATTCCTGTAACCCCCTCCATACCTCACTGAAACTTTAAACTAGGGATATGGAGGAGATAAAACAGAAAATGACTTTTATTATTTAAAAATATTTTAACAGAAGCAATATAAATTTCTGAGGCTCTGTTCAAATCCGAATTCTGTAATCAAATTTCACACTGGATGTAGTTACCTTAGGGATTTAAGCCAATTCCTAATTTTATAGACAAGGAAAATAACACAAACTTTCAGCCACACTGTGGGTTATGCAGACTTTCAGGGTCCACCAGAAAAATGACTTATCATATATGTCACTTTTTCTCTGGGAAAACTGTTTATAATGTAAAGAAATAGTTTTTTGTGTCTGTTATTATCTTTAATGATATCGTGTGCACCAAGGACCATTCTAGAATAAGTATAGCAATCCCACATGTGCTGTTATCTTAGTGTCATTCTTTAACCCAGAAGAAATCTGTGATGCTGAAATAGTGCTTCTCTTTGACCTCTTACACAAGAAGTTTTTGTGAGCTTTTTAAAGTAGGTCACTTGTTGAATTCCATTATATTTTATCTTATAGTGACTTACTTGCCTTTGGTTAACCTGACATAATTAGTTTTCTTTCTTGAGCTAATAATTAATCAACCAAGGATTTTCTGGGAAGCATTATATCTCACTGTGTTAATGATAGATTCTTTTGTATAGATGTTAGGAACTTTTTCTTTAATTGTTCCTTTATAGATTTTTTATGTAGATATTGAGAATCTTTGGTTTTAATTTCTCTTTAAAGTATTTCCCTGTCTACCTATCCTAAAGGAGGCCACATTTTAGTTTAAGATTGGAAAAGATGGAGCAGTCCCTACAGTTAATTCCTATCCAGAACTCCAAGTGCACAGTAAGAAATAAGAAATTATAATTTATGAAAATCTTTCAGACATAACGTTCAACAAAGTCTTAAGGAGCTAAGAAGTGGCATGCAGTGTTTTCCTCACTCTGAGGATAATTTCTGGATTCCCTTGGGAATCAAACTGACCGTTTTACTTGCCTTTGTTTACCAGATCCTTGCATCCATTAGAGCTTCAGCAGCAGGGTGAAGCCAGCCTGGCAGTGTTCCCTTTCTAGGTTAGAGTGTCCTCTCATAGATTTTTGAACTGTGACAGCTTACTCATTGGCAGGTCTCTGTCTTGTAATGCACCAGTGTCCCTTGTCACAGGAGATTAGTATTTTGATACTGCCATAACCTCACCACCGTGTTTTGCTATTCTTCTCTATTATCCTGATACTTGTTGAAAGTGTTTCTTTTTTTTCCTTTTTTGTTGTCATGTACCAAAATATCCATTCTTCATTTACAATGTATTCTATGGCTTCATTAATGCCATCCCAAATGAACAGTTTGCAAAGTAAGAAAATGGTGAGTGTGGAAGTCAGGGGGAAGCAGTGATGGGAACCCCCACCTAGACTCTATTTATCTGCTTTGTGTTTTTTATGTTTTTTTTCCTGCTAATCCTTGCTCTTAAATTTTAGATACTAGAAATTAGAGGTGTGAAGTAGTTAAAAACTGCCTAAGTACTTGATAATAGTTTTGTTTAACTTGGTTGAAGTTGTCAGAAGGGCTGAGACCTCCACGAACCTAGGAGAGCTGGCAGTCTCTTCTTGCACACCTGTGCGCCACTACTGAGACACGTGCACATTTACTGAGGATTACGAGCATGTCAAGCTTAAAACCCCCCGGGCTCCATTACAGTTTGCAGAATTAGGTACTTATCTTGCATCAGCAAAGGATGACAGTGGGGTGCTTGGGTGACTTACGAAGTGCCCAGAAGTTGACTTATAAACCAGAGACATCCAGGCTCTTCCTAGTCTCACTCTTGGTGCTAATTCAAACATGCGGACCACGGATCGTTCCACCTTATTCCAGTCATCTCAAACAGGATTTCTCTTCCTTGGCATGATTGACATTTTGGACTGCACAGTTCTTTGTGTGAGGGGATGTCCTCTGTGTTGTAGCACGTTTAGTAGCTTCCATGGCCTGTACCCATGAATGGCCAGTAGCACCTTCCTGGTTGTGACAACCAAATGTGTCTCTGGACATTGCCAGATGTCCTCTGACAGACAAAATCACTTCACATGAAAAACCGCTGCGCAAGTATTGGACCATTTGGCCCAGGCCTATACGCCGTTCTGAAAGTGATTGTGAGCCATATTAGCCAAATAATGCAGGCATTTGACTACTTAACACTTGTTTTTACTGGATTATATTTGTAGTGTTTATGCATCTGCATATACTTTGTTTCCTTCACTAAGCCCTATTTCTTTGGCAGATAATTTCATTAAAATTTTTTTTAACTTATTGTTAATCTATAGTTTTATATCTGTAGAAGCAACACCACTGCACCTAAAGAAATATTTTATCTGGAGGTAATCCTAAAATGATAAGAGTATACAAACAATAAGATTGATGGTATTGGCGAGCATTTATTTTTGCACCTTCACTTTGCACAAGCTTATGCTGGAAGCTTTCGGAAATTCAGGAAGACAATATGTGCCCTGTCTTGGAAGAGGTGTAGCATCTTGGACTGCCCTACTCTGGCCAGTAGAATAATGAGCCACAGAATCAGGCAGTGATGGAGGAGAATCCTGAGGAATTGTGGGCCCTAGAATGGGACAGTTTATCCAGTTGAAACATAATTTGTTAATTTCAAAAATGAGTCACTGGATCATATGTGAACAAACACTTATTAAGAGTGCATATGTCTGGGCACGGGTACTGAACTCGTTTTAGATAAATAACACAGGGACTCTACACTGAGGAGCTTAGGAAAAGCTGTTGAAATTGTGCCTAGCACTTTCTAGAGACTTAATATGTGATTGTATTCTATAGATCTGGATACTGTTCTATGTAAGAAATATAAGTCTTTTGTTTTTCTTAATATTAAGAGATTTCCTTATTTAGAAGGAATAATTCCTGTTCAAATTCAAACTTCCTTGTCTTTTAATTATTTATGGTCTCAGTCTTGGAAATGTTTCATAATAATTCACTTCATATTATCCAGCTTTTAAAATAAGTTGGTAATGGAATTCAATAGCAGGAATTATGGAGAATTTTCTAAGTCATGCATAAATGGTAAATCCAAGCTGAATTAATTGGTTAGTGTAATTTGTGTAATAAGTAAGCTAATAAGAGGAGGGTTATGTAAGGGGAGAGGAAGAGCCTGTGGGCAAATAAAAAAATTTTTTTAATTTGAAAATAATTATGCTAAGATAATTTTAACAGCACTTGAAAACACAGACATGTTGTCAGGGAGGGGGGAGCAGAGTCTTTTGCGATCTACTTTTTTCCCCATTTAATATGTTAGGCACATTTTCCATGTCAAATACTGTGTTATTATATGTGTATCAACAATATAGTTAGCACTACTATTAAGTTCCCTTATTGGTTTAATCATGCTTCTGCTTTAGTTATTAGGTTGTTCTAAATTTTTCGCCATTATAAGCAGTGCTATTTAAGCATGTTTATAAAGTTGTTCCGATAGTCAAGTCAAAAGGATCATCTGTTCAGGGCATGGGAAAGTGTGCGGCAGTTTATACACCACCAGCGTAAGGGTGCCCTCTCCCCACAGGCTGGCGGATCTAAGTAGCAGGAGTCTATATGTTTATCAGTTTGACTGATGAAAAAGGAAGCAAATATAGCTTTGAAAATGTTTTACTTTAAAGTTGAGTAAGTGCTTGTTACATAACAGTTGTTTGCTATAAAGTAAGTTCAGTAGTACCCTGGGGGTTTTTATTCCGGGTGAATCCTTTAATAATAATAAAAATTACTTATACTGTGATTTACAAATACATATTTAATAAAAATTGCTTAAAATACCGTGTTTCTCTAATCAGCTTCTAATTAAGATCAGCAAGCCCTTTGAATTATATTAGGTGTATTTTCTGCCTGTCCACAATTAGAATAAACTCATCATGTATTAAGTTGATTCTGTTTTAGAAAACATATTTTTTCCTTCATAATGTCAAGGATAATGGAAATTCCCAAGAACTTTATTAATAGTTGCATTTTTTTGTACTTTCAAAATTGAAATGCGTAATGCACCCACATATTTAACATTTTGTTTTTTAAAAGGTGCTGTCTGTGGCATACACATATTTCCCAGAGCCAATGTGTGAGAATAGTAGTACTTCTGTAATATATGTGTGGCCTTCAGAGTTCTCCATGGTCACCTGGCCTCCGCATAGTCAAGACTTTCTAGAAAGGGTGCCTTTTCTTTGGGCCAGCATTTCCCCCAGAGAGACTCAATGGGAAGCTCTTCCCATGGCCAAGTAATAGGTCTTTCATAGTTATCTAAATTCTGTAGGTAGTTTTCACCTCTATCTGGAGTAGAGCCTTATGCTCATAGCTGTTATTCTCTTAACTGAAATACTCTCTTTATAAAAATTTCTTAGTTTTACTTCCTATTCTCTACTATTTTTCCTGGTACCAGTATAATAGAATACAATTGATTTTTTTAAATGTATCTTTAATTACATTTTAATTCTGTGAGATTACTTGGGTATCCATATGTATATTTACATACTATTTTAGTTTAATCTGTTGGTTTTAAATTCTTTAATAAATGCAATTTGGAATTTATTTCCCTTTTGCACATTTCTGATAGTAGCAGCCATACATATGAAGACCGGGTATGTAACCTTTTGACCATCAAAGCCATAGTGTATCATTAGGGGTGACTGATTAATGGCAGATCCTAGGCAGGATCTACCCTTTTTCTCTCTTTGTATCTTTTATCTTTCAGAAATGTTCACAGTTAGTTTTGAAATAATTAGTCTGAAAATCATGAGTACTGAGCTTTTCATGATGTGCCATTTATCTGAAATCTTAGTCATTTTAAACTATGGGTCTAAGCCTCTTTGGACCCTGATATAATTCCAGCAGCTGAATTGCAACTTTATAAAATGCATCAGATCATTCTCATTGAACACATACCTTTGAGATGATGCTCCAGTGACATCTTTACCACCCAGAGCAGGATTGCCACTTTTAAAAACTCAAAGGGGGATAACAAATTAACTCACCAGCCCAACTATCAATTTCCCCAGTTCTGAGTCAGAGATACGCAAGAGGGCAGGCATGGCGCTCCGTTGGGGCCCTTCTTAACTCTGTCTTAAACATGGTACTTTGTCTAAGTTTTCTCACTTAATTTAATACTCATAATAGTTCTGTGAGGCATGTGGTGGTATTTCCTATTTTATAAGTGAGGAAAGTGGGACACAATTGTTTTCAACATTCAGACTAGCAAATAACAAATCCAGAATTTATACTCAAATCAATTTGACTTCAAATCTCTCTCCTAACCAGGCACCAGAGCAGGCTGAAACTATATCAATCTTACTCTGTATTAATTGTACACTGTATTTGGGCAGACATATCACAGAAATGGGGGGAGAGAGCGGGGTAGTCACGCGAAGTCATTTCCTGGCTCATGAAGGAATGAACATTCTGCAGCACCCCCCGTTTGTTGAGCTCCTTGAACACTGCTGACCCGCTCTCCATCTGGCTAGGTATGGCTCAGCGATTACAGGGAGAGGCTGTGCCTCATACGCGATGGATGATGATACTCCATCGCTGCTCATTAATTGAATGAGGTGGTCTAATCACTATATGGAAATAAAGGACTTGACTAAAATATCCTTTCTCTGATAATAGATGTTTTAACTTAGGTGCAAGCTAGTTCTACTATTGGCTCATTATTAGAATTAACTTTTATGTGCTACAGTGTTTATCTGGCCAAAAACAAGCCAACACAGAAAAAATTCCATCCTCTGAAGCCAGTATCACAAAGTCCAGGTACCTTATTTTACATGACTCATACCGTGAACACAGTACCTTGAATCTAAGCTACCACTTCCTATTCTCTAGTTCCTCCCTTTAAAATGTATTTTGGACATTATGGCCACAATAATCTTCTAAAAAGACATTTTTATCTTGTCATATTGCCACAGAAAAAATATCTTAAGCCCTCAGGATTAAAGTCTAAGCCCCTTCTTAATTTTTAGAAGCCCTTTGCAGACTCACCTACTTTTCTAGTTTTTCCTGATCTGCCTGAATCTGCAGCTTTACTGAGCTTTGTCCTCTTATGGGCTTTGTCCTGTAAGTCTAGGACCTTTCTAACTTTTAAAACTGCTGTGTTCCTGAACCTGGGTGGTTCCTCTCCCTCCTCTACGTGTGCCAATCCTTGTTTCCCCAAACAGTTCACCCTACAGTGATTTCTGCCTTCACTGGCAGTTATAGTCCTTTCCCAGTCTGCACCTGGTTGGTAAGCAGCCCACAGGCACAGAGGCATTGGCGGAGGAATCAAAGTCTGCACCTTTTCCCTTACAGAAGCAAACTCAGTTTCTAAATTCAGAAATGTTAACTAAAGCCTGTGGAGGGCTGCATTCTGTTCACAGATAAGAAAGTGTGTAAAGGTAGTAGAATTCATGGCTTAGATCAATGGGGGCCAAACTCAGCTTTGTACTAAAACCATCTAAGAGCCTGTAAGCCTACCGAGTGCCCACCCAGGGCCTTCCCTGAACATCTTCATGCTTTGGATTTGGATTTGAATGCTAGGATCTTTTAGGCAACCTCCATATTGTGATAATCAAAGTGGCATTATTTTTTTCTTACTTAACATTCTGTAGCATTTGACATCACTGACCATCCCCCATTTCTTTGACACCCTCTTCCCTTCTATCTGCCCTTCCCAGTCTTTTCTTCCTGTTTCCTCATTAAATGTTACCCCTTAAATGACCTCTCCTCACTATATATACAATTGCCTGCACCTGATTATTTCTTTCTCCTGTGCCAGTCATTTCCAGCTATCTTCAGTCTAGAACTTTTCTACTCAGCCCCAAACACATACATCTAGTAGTCTTCAATGCTAGGATGGATCCATGAATCAAAGTCAAGAGAAGCCCCAAATTAGGTTTTTTATTTCCACCTTTGCCCCTGCCGCTGTCCCCACAGCTCCTGCCTCCTGTTCCTCCATCATAGTAATAATAGTAATAATCCGCCATTCGGTACCTGAACCCAGAATGTGGGCATAATCTCGCTTCTCAGTCATCTCCCTACATTGGTCAATCACCACATCTAGCTTATTCTATCCATTCAACATCTCTCAGATCTCTTGCTCCCATTCTGCCCCTTCTGTGGACAGCTGGCCGAGTTTCCATGTTAAGAATGTGAATCAGATTTTTTGGCTGGCTTGCTTGGGATGCCCGACATCCCCCAATTACCTACCCACTGAAATGCGTGTATCAGTTCAAATGTTACCTTTCAGAAGCATTCCCTGTCTAGTTTAGATGTACTACACTCCTGCCTGTGTCATAGTACTTCACTCTTGTATGGATGTGGACTATTTGTATCTTTTTTCCTATTGGACAGTCCTTCTGAGGACAGGGACCAAGTCTTATGACATCGCGTCCTTGAAACAGCATAGGTCTGCTACATAATATACTCCAAAATGTTAGTTGGATGCATGAACAAATTAGCCTATAGACTCATAGATAAAAATGTTTAAAAACTTATTCTTTATAGTTAAAGTAATGCATAAATTTTACATATTTAGAAAAATGCAAAACAAAAAGAGGGGGGAAAAGCTCGTAGTTCATTACACAAAGTTAACTACAATTTATTTTCATTTTTGTAGCCTGTTCGCATTTTTTCCTATGCATGGATTAATAATTGTGTGTGTGTGTTCATACACACATATACATACAAACACATTCACTATTTTATAAACTGCTTTACTTAAAAGTATCTTTCTCAGACATTAAAAATTCTATCTGCATGCATTTAGTGAGCATGCATTACTTTTCTAATGAGAAGTAAATTCATATGAAAGAAAATTGATTTTCCTATTAACTTTATTACAATGGGAAGATATCCAAGTCCTAAGGACCCTCAAGAATACTAAGCTCTTAAGAGCATTTTCCTTAGAGAAAAAAAAAAGAATTAAAGGAACCACAAACTGACCTAGTTTTCTAGCATGAAATCTTTAACCATAGTTAATGCTGAATTTTCTGATCAAAAGTCACCTTGCTTTTAATAGGATCAGGGCTAAATGAAATCTTTAATGACTGTTAGTGCCAAGACACTTGAATAGTCTTAAAAGTGCTTTGCTTTCTACAACAGCTTAGACCGTGCTTAGCCAAAACAGGTTTATTTCAGAATATGAACCTTCTATAGCACACCAGTGTACTATGATGCTCTTACGTGATGTCTGAAGGTAAAAATGTGATTAATGAAGGAAAAACAAAAAAAGGTCCCTGAAGGAATTATCTTTTCTCTTTGTATTTATTGCAAGTTTTAAGTTTTGGAAAACTACTGAACCAAATATGAGTTATAGGATTACTAGTCATTTATGTCAATATTGTCCCTTCTTTCTTTAAATACTTTACAAGGTTTTGAAGTGATACTGCTTCCTCTCCTTCTTTTCCTGGTCATTTTACCTTTTATTTCATCAACTTAAAGTTCTAGACATTTATCATCAGCTTCCGAGGCACCATACTAGGCAGCCGCCCATCAGTGACTTCAGTAACTTCAGTGACCTGCTTTGGCAAATGCCTTGAGTTAATCAGTGACTGATAGCCAGACCTAAGCTCAAGAAAACAATCCGCCCCTTTATAAGTGAGCTCTTCACTGTGGTGGCTGTGTTTCCTGTGGGAGGAGTGAGCGCCAACACTTTAGAGAGTAGCTTGTGGCCTGTTTCTACTGCGGGATAATTAATCCCTGCCCATGGGTGCTGCACGCAGTGTTTGGGAGTAAGTATGCAAAAACCGTAATTATTGAAAGCCCGAATGCCTGCAAGAGCCCAACAGGAATGGAGGGTGGGAAGCTCAGGGGCCAGTGTTACTCCGTGCTCTAGGGAACAGCTGGGGCGAGCTCCCTCTGTACCTCCAACTAAATGTTGCTCTGTGGGAACAGGAGCCTGGTGTTGCCCATCTTCCCATCTTTTTCAAAGAAGTTGAAATATGGATTATGTGTGTCAGATCTCCCCAATTTTTAAGTGTTAGCCACTGTTTAATTAAAAAAATAGTAGGAGTCCAAAAAGAATGTATCTGCTTCTGAGTCTGAGCTATGGCTGCCTGCCACAGGCCTCCAGTGTTGACGTTAATATAAACTTCTGGCTTTTACTTATTTTTGAGTGATCCTGTTTATAATTATAACTTATTTTGGCCAATGTTTCTTAAAAGAACCTTCCTATTGTTTTTGGTGAACCAAAACAAAGAAGTATATTTAGATGGTACTTTGTAAATAAAGGTTTCTTTTTATAGACACAGAGACCTTTAAGGATGGGCATTACATCAGGGGATTACCAACCCTTGGTCTTGCTTGGAGTTGCAGAGTACTGAAGGGACCTTGCAGGGCAAGGAAGTTACTTTTTCATATATGGACCTCTGGTCAGGCCATTGAGGTAGGTTTTAAATGATGATACCTTTGTAGGAGCAGCCTCTATGGTCAAGAGTACTATGCGCCGCTGGGCTTCTGTGGCTGGATTCAGAATGAAGCCTGGGGAGGTTTTAGACTGAAGTGCATTGGAATGCCTTTAACTTACAGTTAACAATACAAGTGAGCAGTGGGGCTGCATGTATGTTTATGTCAGTACTCCCTTAGTCACATTCTCTCCTCTTCCCTTTGCCTTATTATTATTTTTCATTCTCTGTGCCATAATATAGTCTAAAGTATGTTTTTAATGTAATAGCTATTAAATTATTTAATACTTCCTGCTTATGATTTTTAAAAAAGTGGGTGGCTTGGGGATGATACTAGGCTATGTCTAGTATAGCCCCAGTTTCTTTTCCGGCCAGTCCCGTGACCTTTGCTAAGACAAGAATGTCTTAGCTGCTTCTGGGTCGTCTTGATCAAATTTGCTGGCTTATGTGGTGGCAAGATTGTAGATAATCACATGGAAGGGACTTTCTTAAAAATTTGCCTGGAAGCAGAGTGAATTTCCTTATGCATTTAGGCACCTATGTGAGGAACTAGGTTTTCTCATCTTCATTTCAGAAGCTCAGAGAGATTAAGGAATTTCCCCAAAGCCTCCATCTGGTAATACGGGGAAGGAGTTTGGGAGTTTGGTCTTTAACTTAGACATGTGTACTTATTTTTATTTTCCTTTTTTAACTTTACTTCACAACTATGTTTTTTTTTTAAAGAAAAAGAGCAAGAGTAAATAAAATCCCACCATAACTAGTAGTCTTTTTTAATAAAATAGATTATAATTATACCTAAAGCCCATATACCTAAAGTGTGAATCACAGAAGGTTTTGTTCCATGCATCAACCCAGATTTTTTCATCAGGTTTTATATCCTCCAACTCTTCAGCTTTGTCAGTGATGGGCTTTCATGAAATAGGAAGACCAAGACAGCTGGTGGGACCCTAAAAGAAATGGTAAAGCATATTGGTGACCACGACCTGACCTGAGGTTGACCCTCCACCTCTAGCATACTGTGCGGCCTTGGGCAAGTTAGGTAATCTGTGTAAACATCTGTTTCTTCTTCCATTAAATAGGAATGGTAATTATAGTGGCTACCTCCTGGGTTCTTAGGAGAAAAAAACGAGCTTGTCCCCACACTAAGTGTAGGTTAGCTGTTGCTATTACTTTGTCTCTTCCGGCTGCAGTGCTTTATTGCCTCTGGGGTAAGGCTTCGGCCTTCCAAGAACCTGTCATTTACCTTGGAATTTCTTTTTCGCAGTTGACAACATTTTTGGCTAAATGGGGATTTATATCTTGAGTATGGTGTCTCCTCTGGGGTGACTCCCTCAAGGAGTCTTATGTTGACAATAAAGACCTTTGAGGTTTATGAAGAAATCTGATTAAGCCAAATGTGCAATTAGACAGAAAACCTGAAGAAAGCTGAGGTGCTGGGTTTTGGGTCTAACTGCTGCTGCCTGGGTCGGAACTAGTTTGGTGCCCGGAGGAGTACGTTTGGCAAGCTTCTCCCCACGTCCACTGCCACTTTGTCACCTCTTGGCTGGATCACTACTGTGGCCCTCTCAAGAAAGCCTTTGTTTCCAGTCAGTCCTATCTTTTCCTGCCCTTCCCTACTTGGCACCACACCAGTCTTTCTAAACTGGATTTAGCCCAGCCTTTTCCCTGCAGAAGCCTGGGTGTCACCTCCCCAGTGTCTGCTGTGGTGCATCTCAGGCTCCAGCCATCCCCACGCAGCCTTCACAAATATCCCCATATCTGTGAGCCATCTGTCCTGCTAGTTACTTCATAGTTGTCTTTAAAGGACTTAAATCATTCTTGTTTTTAGCCTTTTCCCGAGCAGTAAAGTCTGTGAAATCAGGAGCATAATGTTAGTTGTATTAACTACTAAAGTTCTTTAAATAAGTGTGTAACTATTAATATATGTCCATCTTTGTACCCCGTGAAGTCACTGGAGCTGTCCCTGCCACCCTTTGGGAAACCGTGGTCTTGGGATAAGGTGCAAGACTTTTATCTTGCATCCAGGACATTCTGTGAACCAGGGGCCGAGCCCCCCGGCTTTTTCATTTTCACCTCCTGCCATGCCATTAAGCAAAAAATAAATCTCTCTCTTCCATCGCTCCTGTCAGGAAGCCTCCCCTGCCTGGTGAGCTCCTGTTCAGCACATCCAGCTCAGGGGCCCACTGGCTTCTGTCACTGTGTCGCTGACACCGTGTTAGGATTTCTCGTTGACCCCCCACAACCTTCGCACTCTAGGGCAGGTCCTGGGTCCCCTGCATCTCAGCAGCCCTGTCCCTGTGACAGAAGCCTCTGCCGGAGCTCGCCTGTGACTTGATTGCATGGCTCTCCTCCTCCGCCATATCCAGCTTGGCCTCCTTCCAGTGTCAGCCTGCTCTTCCAATGCCACCTTTCCGCCCCGGTTCCTTCCGCAGAAGCCCGTTCCCCTTCCTCCTGGTACTGACCCTGCGTGCTCCCTCGTCACTCAGTTCACCAGGGGCCCCGGGCAAGGCTTCCCGGCCCCAGCCTGAGGTGCTTCTCCCCTGGACCTACCTCTGTCATCACTCTTATTAAAAAGTAACGATAAGATGGAAAAGGCAGCGGCGTGAGCACAGAGGCCAGAATGGATGTCTGAGCGAAGATGCAGGAGCGCGCATCTGGAACAAAGAGCACGTTTCAGGGAACAGCACACACACAGCTCTCGGGCGCCCCCAAGGGGAACTAACCCTAAAACCTACAAGGAGATTTTGGAAGGATTGTACACAGCTGGGCAAAGCGATCAGATATGCATTTTATAAGGCCACCTCTGCCTTTTTTCCTTGGCTTCCTTCCAGAACCACTTCTGCTTTCTCCTTAAATATTACCCCGTTTCTAGAACCCACTACTCGACCCAGTTCCCCGCTCACTGTGCCACACCTATTGCTTCAGGGCCAGTTAGCAGCCCACGCGGTGATAATTCCTGGTAATTGTGTCGCCGGGATATAGTGCTCTGAGGCAGATGAGGCCTGCAAGTCCTGGGACTCTTCAGAAGCCACAGGGTGACTCACTGAGTTTCAAAAAAGCCATCAACGGGCTTTTACAGGTCAAGACAAACAACGGCCAAGATAACTGTTGAATTTGACAGAACTTTTTGAGAATATCAACTCTGCATAAATCTGAGGCAGTTTAATAATGGGCATATACTACAAGGTTAATAAAATCAGAAAGAAAGAGTTCAGGAATGAAAAGGAGTTGAAAATATGCTAACCCTCAATGTTAACAATATACTTTGGAGGGAAAATAAGGCATAGGAAGAGAGTTTTAGGGAGAAACAAAATTGAGAGGCTTTGATTTTTTTTTAAGGATATGGAATTGTGAATAGGTTCATAGGAGTCCGACAAGGAGTAGGACTGTCAAAAGTACAGAGAGGAGGGTTGGTGTGGATAAAGGGAAGGTTTCTATAGCCAGGATTCTCACCTGGCTCTGGTCGGCTAGCTCACTACTCGTGTGGGCAATACATTGTTATTGACTCTATATAAAGAGCTCCGCCCAGTGCAGGGCTGCAGAGCTGCAGGAGAGCAGAGACTGGAGGGGTGGCAGTGCCGAGGACAGAGACTGAGGCAGCTGTGCAGGCAGAGAGGCCCAGAGGCTGAGACCAGCTTGCTGCATGCAGACTCGCTCTGAGTGGACGGGATTCTAGTGATTGACCTGCCACCATGGGAATAAAGTTGGGTGTAAACCTTTTCACCCCAAGAATGTTCCACTGTCATTTTTCAGTCTCATTGAATCCAGAGTGAACTTCCCCAGGGCCGAAACCCATTGGCAAGACAGGATGGGTAGAAGAGGAGTTCCTTCTTCTGAAGAGGTCACTCAGGGAAGGTGGAGGAGGGACATGCATGATTTGAACAGTGCATTCGGGAGCCTTCCATTCAGAGATGGAGGCAGGCAGGAGAGCAAGGCTGAGAGCTGAGAAAGTTGAGGTCTGAACAGTGACTGGGGGACAGCAACGGAAGGGAGCTGGAGGTGAGCAGGGAACCCCACCAGGGAGGGTGTTCCTAGCCAAGCTGAGGTGCTTTTGATTTGTATTGGATCCATTAAGTACGAATAAGCAAACCCAGCAGCTTCCCTCGTCCAGAGAGGAGTTAGAAAGATAATTGCTCTGTTTCTGTGGGAAGGTGTTGGGAAGGGCAGCTTTGATGTTTGTGTGCTTCTAGGAGGCGCCAGTGAGGTGCCATAAAGATTGGCCTGGATGCCTGTGACCCTGGGGGGGGGCGGGGGGTGCTACTGGCTGGGGAAGGAGGAGGGATAGAGGTCAAGGTGAGAGCAGAGCTGGTACAGGCTAGAGGAAGGAGTGGGCGAGACAGGGGCAGAGAGTCAAGGAGGGGAATTTTCAGAACTTGAGGCCTGTTTCCAGAGGGTTGACTTCTGGGAACTAACTGCCAGGAAAACCCATTTAGCCAAAAAGAACCATTCCAAGAATTAAACTTACGGCCACTGTAATGTAGAGGAAAAAACGATGAAGTCACATCCTCTTCCTCTCTCCTCCCAATTAAGTAGTAAAGATAATATAAACAAAGGACAGAGAATTGAGCAGAAGTAGAGCTAGAAAGGGGGATATTGATTCCTTCCACTCTGTCCTTAGGAGCCTAAGAAGTAATCTGATTGGTTTCAAGTGAACTTTAACTTTCTCTTGTGCAACAGGCCATTTCCTCGTCCCTCTGCTTTTCCCTCAGGGGCGCAGTATGAAGGCATCTCTGCAGGAGAGAACGAGGGGGTTTTATGTGGGGGGGCTGTTGTGGAGGGAAATCAGGGTATGTCAATGCCCAGACGGCTGAGAGAGGAGACACGACTGCCTCCCGTCAGGTGCCCTACTGGAGAACACTCTCTTAAGGTTTCCCACCCCACCTCACCTGAGGCTCCCCAAAGCTGGAGTCACTGGTTGACTGCCCAGGTAGAGCCCCCCACCTGAGAGAGGAGGGAGGCCCCTCAGGCTGGGCCTTGCCTTCTGGAGCCAGTGGAAAACTATTCCCAGAAACAGTTGAGGTGGGGTGGCTCACAGGGCTCCCCAAGCACGGGCCACAATGCTGTGATGCTACTGATGGAAGGTGTAGGAGGGGAAAGGGCACGGGCAGCCTGTGCCCCAAGGGTACCCAGGGCATCTCACTAACATTACTTAGGCTTCGGTTGTAAAGCCCAAAGCCAAGAAGGTAGGTGACCTATACCATAAGACCACTGACTGTGGACAGGTAAAAAATCGTCCTGTCCCCCTTGGAGTTCAGAATTCATAAAAAAGAGGCAGTCAGCTCAGACTGGTCGGAACATTTCCAGGGCTTGGGTGTTTGGGCACATTATTCAGTATGCTGAGCCTCAGTTTCCCTATCTTTAAATTGGGCATGTAATACTTGTAAAATGTAGGGACATTGAGGCAGGGAGTCCCATCTTTTCATTTTAGGTAGCTGATATGTTTCATCAACATTTCTTATAAGGTCACTTCTCTGTTTAAAACTAAAATTTTTATGACTCTGAACCTGTTTTCCGTGATATTTTGAGAATGCTTTTCTCCTCCTTTCTAGACACTTCCTCCTACGATAAGTCTAACAAGCCCAGATCTTACCCAGTTTGAAGGGCTGGCCCTGGCTGTTCTTGGCCCACTGCTGGCTGCTACAGAGCTAAGCCACTCACTCTGGCCACAGACAGACCCAGAGGCTTGATTCATCACTCACCAGAAACTTGGCAATCCCAAGAAAGGACGCTTGGGCTAAAGCCCCTTACCTGGTAATCCAAGATTTCTGCCCCAGACTGAGGTATTTCTTACAGTACATACAAGCAAGAATGGTGTATGCCAAAATTGACCCCCTCCCCCAACCCTATTCCACTTGCTGTAGCTGCTGAGGAACTCACACATAATCATATGAAATACGTAGCCACTTCCTTCCATAGTATGCCCACAGTGGCAGGTTTGGTCTAAGTTTTCCCATCAGCAAGCAGCATACCATGCCCAAATTAACCTCCTAAAATAATCATGGCATGCATATGGATCGGCCCAGGTCATCAATCTACCCCAGACCATTCCCTCCACCCCCTTGAAGAGTTTTTTTCAAGGGTTTAAGGAAAAGGTGTTGTCCTTTCCATGGGTGAACCTCTATTAGGGCCACCTTAATGCATCAGAGATGCTCTAATAAGCTTGAACTTTGAAAGAGAAGGTAGTAGGAATGAGATTTCTCCTTCCCAAGGAAATCCTTTGGACCTTACACAGATCTTCCCTTTCACCTGTCTTCCATGCCATGGGAATGAGTTGTCTTCATCAGGCAGGGTAGTCAAGTTATATCCTCCTCCAGAATAATAATAAGTCCTACTCCCTTTTCATCTACATAACAACAGACTGCTCAGTCTCCCCAAGCAACTTAATCCTCATCACCAAAAAGAGAAGTGACCTGCGATTACTAAGAAAGGATCTCACCTTAAAATCTTTATTGACCTGCAGTTTTCACAATTTGTATTTTCTTATAATATCTAAGAAATGAGATCTTAACTCCAAACCTGTACCTCATCCCTCATTCCCTTGCAGTCTTGCACTGGGTTATATGTCAGCATGAGCTTGCAGCATTTCTTGGAATGCTACTTCAGTGTTCATGCGTGTACAGTGACTTCCCTTATAAGGGTGAAATGTTAGAGGACAAAAGAGCAGTCCATCATGTAAAGTGGTGCAAAAGGTGATAAAAATGTGTCTCATAACCAAGAAGTTAACTAGGCAACAATCAGAAATCAATATGGAATAAGGGGAGGACTTTGTTGTGTGGTCGAAAGGACCCTGGTTGCCACCTCAGGAGATCTGGTCCAGGCTGTGATGCTGATAGTAGACTTCAGAGGTCCCATTATCTAAGGAGAGTTTGTTGGATTAAATGATACCCTATATCCCCACCAGGTCTAATAGTCCATGAGGTAAGCTCTGTGAGAGCAGGTCACTGGCACATAGTGGGTTCACAGGGAGTATTGTTGAAGGAAGCAATGCCCTCCAGCAAGGGACCACCAAGAACATACCACCTGAAGTTGAACAAGTTGGACTGACTCATTGCAATGAAGAGGGGCACACACTATGGGACCATGGAGCATCTCGGGAAGAGGGTGCTAAAAGGAGTTAACAGGCTTAGGAGAAGTTCTAGAAAGTGGGACTTTGTTGTCAGGAAGCAGGGTCTTGTGATTGGGTGTCTTATAAATCTTATCTAGAAGGAAGACTGGAGAGGCTAATGTGTAACTGGTAAACAAGCAGTCATTCTTTTATTAGATTAGAGGAATGTTTGGTCATATTTGTGTCTGGACAGTGTCCATGTTTTTGTTTGTGTTCAGATACGAGACCTCAGAGGGCTCTTATTTTTGTCTTGATTCATCATAGTAACAGAGTGACTTTGTCTGATATTGATACTCTGTGAAGTTGTATGTATTCAACAGGGCCTAGCTCTGAGTGCCAGACCAGCTCCTTGCAACCCTGGCACCCATCTGATTAGGACCAGGCTAGCTCCCAGGTACCAGGGACTGCTTTTCTCTTCCTGCCAAGTCAGGTAGCCAACAGATAACCAGGGAGCCACTTTATCTGAGTGCATATGCATGTAATAAATGTCTCCTTTTCCAAAAATTAGAGCAGAACATATTTGATTCTCAACTCTATTACAAAATACAATTAAGATGGAATAAATCTTAACTGTTAGAAAATTGAGAGAGTTAGAATTGTATACTTATTAAACTTCTCTGGAGTAATGATTTATTTCATTTTCTTCTAAGTTAATTTTTAATGGGAAATTTCATAGTCCATGGTAAAAATAGTTCAGAGATTCAAAAGAATATACACATTGCTAGGGGAAAGCAAAAAATGATATCATCCTTTAAAAGTGCAGCATGGCACTCTCTATATCAAAATCATAAGTGAATTGCCCCTTTGGCAGAACAGTCCCGCTCCTGGGAATATATCCTACAGCTGTACCTATACAGATGAGAGATGGTTCACATATGAAGTTACTCAGTATAGCATCGTCTGTGACAGCACGGTCTTGGAAACAGCCCAAGTGTCCAGCAATAGAGGACTTGGTATGGTAAACTACGTAGTATGGTAAGTACTGCATAGTTATAAAAGAAAGAATGAGGAAGTCATCTGTTAATGTGGAAAGATATCCATGATATATCATTACATGAAAGAAACAAAATAGAGAATAGTACTATCTCTTGCAGAAATGGAAGACAAAAAATATATATTCATGTATATCTACATAAGTAACACTACAAAAATACAAAAAACTAATAAAGTGATCAACTGTAGGAGAAAAGGGTGGGTACGGAATGTGGTGGACAGGGATATAAGGGAGAAGAAAACTTGTCTGCTCTTTTTTTGATGCTTGAGTCATAAAATGTACAACCTATTCCTAAACTAAAATGACTTAAAAGACAAAAATATGTGATATAAAATGTGTATTTCTCTAGAGGCAACCACGTTGATCAGTTTCTCATATAGCCTTTCACAGTAGTGTGTGGCGAGAGAGAGAGAGAGAGAGAGAGAATAAAAGATTCAAGGAACTGGCTTTCATTGTGGGGGCTGGCAAGTCTGAAATCTTCAGGGCAGGCTGACAAGCTGAGGACCCAGAGAAGAGAGGATGTTAGCATATCAAGTCTGAAGGCCACCTGGAGACAGATTTCCTTCTTGCTCAGGGACCTCAGTCTTTTTCTCTGACGGCCCTCTGACTGATCGGATGCGGCCCAGCCACATTATGGAGAATAATCAATCAGCTTTACTGAAAGTCTGCTGACTTTAAGTGTTGATCATATCTAAAAAATAACCTTCACAGCAACATCTAGTGTTTGACCAAGGCCAAGCCAAGTTGACATATAAAACTAACCATCACATCCATATACAGTTCTAATACTTTTATCTATTCTTGTAAAAAATAGAAATAGTAACCTATCATACATTCATCTGTGTACCTTGTCTTGGGTTACAACTCTCCATGTTTTGAAGGGGTAGGAGAAATCTCAAAGGAAATATACCTTTATAGTATGTGAAAATTGGTAATTCTGTATAATGGAACAAGAGGATGATTAATATAAAAAGGGAAGCAACAGTTTAGAAACACATTCGATAGTGGTTAATGTTTGTATTCTATAAAGCCTCCCACAGGTTAAACAGAACAACATTGATTCCACAATCACAAAGAGCTAGTTAACAACAAAAAAAAAAGAAGCCAGGAAGAAGACATTTGAAAAACGTTCAATCCTCTAACATTAAAAGAAATGCAAAGTGAGATAATAAACTCATTTTTTTTAAAAGGGAAGAACAAGGTCATTATGAAACTTAGATGTGAATTGCAGTGCTTATGTCAGAGTAAACTAGTTAGCATTTCAAAAGCAGTTTGGCAGGATGAATCACAGGCTATAAAATCATGCCCTTTGGCCCAATAATCCCTTTTCTGGGAACTTATCTTGAGGAAATAATTGAGAAGATGGTAAAAGGCAGAGACCGTGAAGATGTTCATTGTAACATTATTTGTATGAAGAAATGGAAACAAGCTACGTATCCTGAGGACACAGGATTTGTATGGTTTAATACAGGAGAATTATGGTTTATTATTTTCATGAAATGGAGCCGTTAAAAATCAGTACAAAGACTAGCAAGATGGCCAATGTGCATTATTTAATGTTACATATAACAAATAATTCTGTCTTGGCCGTGATTACAATGAAAAGAAAGCTGTACACATTTGGACAAGAACAGACAGGATTATGGAAACCTAAAAACAGTTTGATATCTGTTGGGATGTCAATTGTAGGTGACATTTCTTTTGTGTTTTAGTTCTGTTAATATTTGTCTTAGTCTGTTCCTGCTGCTATAACAATACCATAGACTGGATGGTTTAAACAACAGAAATTTATTAATCACAATTCTAAAGGCTGGGAAGTCCAAGATCAAGATGATTATCTGGTGAGCGCCGCTTCTTGGTTCTTGTATGGCTGCCTTTTCTCTGTGTCCTCCCCTGGTGAAAGGGGACTACCTAGCTCTGTGGGGTCTCAAAAAGGCACTGATCCCAATCAGGAGGACTCTGCCTTCATGACCTAAGCACTAACCAAAGGTCCTACCTCCAGATACCATCACATTGGGAATCAGATTTCAGTATATGAATTTTGGGTGGATACCAACATTCAAGCTCTAGCAATACTGTTTGGAAATTTTACATCATTATAACTTTTTAAAAATTAGGAATACATTAATATGGTTCCAGGCTCAAATTGGAATCTGAAAAGTATTTTGTAATTAGAAAAGACTTAAGAATCCTTTGATCTTACCTTTCACTCCCCACTGCCCCTTAATGGTTGCAGAGGTGAAACCCATGGTCAGGGAGCTTGGGACTCTCCTGCTTGTAGGTGCCAGAACCAGGAGATCTCCTTCTCTGCTTGCCAACGAGCCATCTCTCTACTGATTAAGCCTGGAGAAATGTTTCTAAACCTTCCGATGTTAAGTATGTATAAGAGAACAGAAAAACTGCAAAGAAACTACATTACTGTGTCAATAAAATTAGGTCTTTCTCTAATATTAAAACAATAGCTCGTATTATTCACTTTGTAGTTGTTAAAGGTGTTTATTCCAACTACAATCATGCTTCCATCTATATAAAGGCCCACTGGAGTATTGTTTATCTGTGTTCCCAGCTAAGGCTTCAGAGAAGTTTTTTTTTTGAAAGAATGTAAGTGTCCAATAAATGAAGACCCAATGAGAAGAAAACATCTGGTGTCAATATTTAATTGTGTTTTTCAGTTTTATGTCCCATCTCTTGATCTTTTCCTCAGAAAGACAGTTTCTCAGTGTCTGTGAACATATGCTTTTATTTGTTGACTTCTTTTCTGAGTTTGGAATGCTTTAGGAAAGATCATCTTCACAGTGTGAAATTTCCCAGTTAGCAAAATGAGTTTACCAAGCAGGAAGAAGATGGGTTTTACGTGCCCAAAATATGGCTGCCAGGTACGCGGATTTATTGTTAACTCCTATGACGAACATGTTTTACAGGGTGGATCACTTGTACACCTTCTTTGTTCAATGGTCTCCTGACGTCTATGGGAAAGATGCCAAAGAGCAAGGCTTTGTGGTGGTTGAAAAGGAAGAACTGAATATGATCGACAATTTCTTCAGTGAGCCAACCACCAAGAGCTGGGAGGTGAGCATGCAAAAGAGAGCTAGACCACCATGGCCCTTAAAATGCAGTATGCAGTCAAAATATTTGTTTCCAGATTCCAAGAGCTTCCTGGCTGGCAAGAAATTAGATTTTCTGTGCACCTTTGAAGTTACGGGGAAATAACCTTATTCTTCTGTTCAAAGCTAGTTATGTATGTCAGCATACCCTCACCACCACCACCAGGTCATTTCACTCCCCTTTTTTAAAATTGCTGCTGGGGACCCTCTACGTACAGGATGAAATTCAAGCTCTTTCATTTGTCTTGAAAAGCCCTTCTTCATTTTTTTGAGCACTTAACAAGCCCTTCCTATGTTAGAGGCACAACGGATGAACTAAGTAGAATTTTGCATTGAGGAGTATAGATAAATCATTGCTATAAAGTGAGATAATTGCCACTGTAGGTGAAGTGCCACGCGCTGTAGGAGCATGCAGCAGGCACTGAGTGGAGCCAGGGGTGTCAGGGAAAGCTGTCCAGAGGGAGGGATCTGAGCTGCAATCAGAAGAAATGGGTAGTACAGGCAGATGGCGTGGAGGGGGACATGGACCAGTTCTGGTCAGAGAGAAAAGTCTGTGCAGAGGGATGATCCAGGGGAGAAACAGAGTGTGTGGAGCATTTGATGAACCAACAAAATTGCAGTGCGGCTAGACTATAGAGTGTGAAGGTGAGGCTTGGCCAGAAGCAAAGCTGGAGAAATAAGCAAGGGCAGGACCTTTGGTCATAAAGGACCTGGGAGCCATGTGTTGGAGTTTGGTTATTTTCCTAAGGAGAGCTGGAAGGTACTAAGCTGTTTTGAGCCTGGAGAAGTATATGCAGATAGGCATTTCAGAGAGCTCTCTCTTTCTAGCGGATTTTCAGTAGATTGGAGTTGGACGAAACTTGAGGCTTGAAGACCCATTGGGAGGCTATTGCTATAATCAGTGTTGAGAGGTAACAGTTGCTGAAAGAGTGGCAGTGAGGATAGAAAAAATTGAGTCCTTTGAAAGGTAGTTAGAAGGTGGAAATCACATATTTTGTGAGCAATTAATCACGTGTGGAAAGTAAAGAAAATGTTTCAAGAAGGGAGTAATGGTCAAAAATGACTAACGCATGTTAGTCAAAAGATTAAGAGCTGAGGTATGCCTTTTTGGATTTAAAACCAAGGAGGCAGTTGGTGACTTTGACAAAAGCAGCAGTTTCATTAAAGTGATAGGTTCAAAATTTGGATACAGGTTCAAAATTTGGATGCAAGTGGTTCAAAGAATGAGTGGGAGATCAGTAAGTGGAGATAATAAAGATGGGCAAAGAACTCAAATACAGTTTTAAGGAATAAAAACGAGATGGATAGCTTTAAAAAAAGGTAAGGTTAGAGAAGGTGTTCTCTTTTGTGAGAGAGACTTTAACCTTTTAGATGAGGTCATCAGGAACGATACAGTAGAAGGTAAAAAAGAGAAGGGAATGGGAATAACCAGGAAAGTGGCTCCCTGATAATCCATAGGGATGTGGGTCACAATAGCCTTGGCCTCAGATACATAGTGGGGCGATAGAAAAGGACAAGAATGTGCACAAATAAAATGTCAGTTGAATGGTGGTAAATCATGTCATTTCCCATCTGATAGCTTCTTTGCAACGGAAGTAGGGAGCATCACTTAGAAGTGAAGGAGGAGTTAGATGAATATGGAGAAGGCATGCAATAGCAGCTGTGGACACAAGGGAGAACATAAAGGAACCGCACAAGGATGGCGGCTGGGTGTTGAAGGCCCTGTCGGGGTCTGTCGGCACACATGTGTGGTGGCGTGTGGTGGCCACAGCCCGTGAGGATGGGATGACCGGTGTGCGGAGGCCTGCGCCTCGGGTCTGACCCCTCCCGGAGAGCCGGGCCCATTGGCGTGTGTTTGTGCTGCCTCTGCCCTCTCTCCGTCGCTGCCCCCCGGCAGATGTGCTGCACTCGCGTGTGCCCACACACAGCTTTCTGTGGTCCAGCTAGTTTGTCCCCTCTGTGATGCTCGTAGCCAGCGTTCACCCCTGTCCTCCCACAGCTCCGGGTTCATAGCTCTGTAGTGTGTTGCCCAGCAGTTTACTCGTTACATATTTGTTTCCGCATAGTTCATAAGTAGCTGTATGAAACCATGTTCGGGAGATATTTAAGCCTGTCTACTGGGTTTGCCTCCCTTGGCTTTTTATAGCAGTTCTGTTTTTTTCTGTTTGTCTTCCTGTCTCTAGTCAGTCTTTCGGAATCAGCTTCGCTTGTTCCTTCTTTCTTGGTGTTCCTGGGAGTTTATCCCTGACTCTTTTCTTTCTCGTCTGTTGGATGAGCTCATCGCTCTTGTGGTTCACGCTGCTGACTCCCACATCTGCCTCCCCCACACACCCCTCCCTCCCACACTGCTGCACTAGAGCTCGTGGAGGCCCCCCAGGCCCTCCACGAGGCAGAGATGGTGTGGCATTGGTGTTCTGGCCAAGGGACCCAGGAGTCTCAGGGCTTGTCCTCAATAATCGCCCCTGCCCAAGAGGCCCCCTTGAGATACGTGCACAGAGGAAGCAAAGCCAGGAAAGGTGCATTTTCTTTCTGAGGTTGTGGCCTCTTGTCCTAATATGGAGATGCAGAGAGAAGGTTTTGATTGCATTGGGAACTTAATTCTTTCCTGACGAGACCTGGATATCTTGAGCTGAAGCAATCCTGTTCAAGGCCTCTTCTGCCTCTTTCTGCTAATCCTTGAATCTCAGCTCTTGACAATTCTGGTGGGAGAAGACACCATACCTACCGGCACCAGAGGAAAAGGAGCTGAAGAGGTATACAGAGAGCAGAAGGGTCTAGATGACAGCAGAGTGGGACTGGGTAGTCAGCCCGGGGCCTTCTCTGACTGAGCCACTGAGTACTTCCTGCTGCCAGAAAGTAGTCCTCAGAGCCATAGTGGAAGAAAAGGAATGGAGGAGGAGGAAGAGGCAGATTGTCCTGTTCCAAGCCCCTAACGCTTCTTCTGACCTCAGCACACATGGAAAGAAAGATAACTGGAGACAGAGGTGGCTGGACTGTTCAGGTCACCTTAACCCTGTTTTCCTGCCATGTGGAAGAGAGTCCGCAAGTGCAGTGAGCAGAAGGATGCTGGCCGTGCTCCCTCCCGTGCTGCAGCAAGCCCTGCTCACTGAGCTCCCCTGAGAGCCAGTGCTCCAGCAGCCCTGCCCCGCCTCGGGTGGGGAAGAGGAACCTTCAGTCCCCTAGAAGCTAGAAGGTACCTGATCCTTGGCATGTCCAAAACAACACCTCATTTTTCCCCAAAGCTTGCTTCCCCTCACATATTGGTGATGCCCCAAAGTCTCTTCCTTCGTTGTCCTATCTACTCGGTCCTCCCCAGCTGGAATCTTGTTGGTTCTGATGTTACATGGTGCAGGGACCTCTGTCACCACTGCCCTAGTCAGCCTCTCTACTCCCTTCACTGGAAATCCCAAGGGCACCTCCAGTCCCAACCCAACCACCAGCCCTGCTCCCGTAAGCAATCTTTGGCTAAGCTTTATCTTCTAATTTTATAAAAGTAATGACTGCTTGTTATAGGAAACTTGGAAACTACAGAAAAGTACAATACAGAATATGTAAGAATAATACGTGACTGCATTTAATACATTTGTACATTTTCTTAAACTCCTCTTTTCTATTTTATTTTAGGGTGTTTTCTTCGGGGTGGAGGTGCAGAGGGTATTGAGTCTTGCTTTTTATTTCTGCAAAATGTGTAGTTTTGTTATCTGGCTTTTCTCACCTGACATCCTATGAGGATTGTGTTTTAGTGAAGATTCTTAAGCCTCATTTTAATGGTTGTGTAATATTTTAAATCTCAATTATAATTTATTTAGCAATTCTCCACCATTAGGAATCGTGTTGGTTCATGTTTTTCACAAGGATGAGATGATCTGCAATTCTTATTATTCTTAGTTTCCTGTAAGTGAAATTACTTGGTCCAAGGTACTAATCTTTTAAGGCTCCTAATTTTTTATATAAAATGACAAGTTGCCAGCAGAAAGTATTATTATTTTTCCTTTATAAAATTTTTGCAAATTTGAAGGTTCAGAAATGACATATTTTCCTTTTGATTTCCTTGATTTCTTTTGATGATAGAATGAATATATGAATAAATATTATATATAAAATATATATACGTATGTCATTTGTGTTTTCTCTTCTTGGTGATGCCCACTCGTTTCCTTAGCCCATCTTCCTAAAGGAATCTTAATCTTAATAATTATAATCTCATAATCATAATCTGAATAGTTTGAGCTCTTTATGATTAAGGATATTTATTCTTTGTCTCCTACATTTTTGACAGACTTTTCCCAATTGACTACTAGCCTTTTAATTTTATTCATGGTTTTTGTTTGGTTTTTGCCTGTAGTGTTTTTATGTAGAGGTGGCCCTGTAGTATCAATTTCAACTCTTCAATCTACGGTCGATTTATTGATATATGATAGGTAATATTTTTGATAGGTTTTTAATACTAATGATTCATGATGTGTCAGTCCTCTTAGAGGTCTCATATCTGTTCTGTGGTGTCTAACCTGCTGGAACAGCCCAGCGCTGCGGCGCGCCTCCACGCCCAAGACCCTCGCCGGCTCCCCACTGCCTGCAGCCGTCATTTCCCCCCTGGCCAATCATCAAGAGCACCGCTTGCTGAATTTTTTTTGAACTGACTTCTAGACCCTTACCACTAGATGAATTAATTCAGTAGGTATGAGGGAAGAATGTCAGACTATTTTAAAAAGCTACTAGATGATTTTGAAAAATAGGTTTTCTAAACACTGGCCTGTCGTGTAAATTCTGAGCCCCTTTGTGGCACCGATATTCTTAATTTCATCTACTTCTGCTCCCTCCCTGCCTCTGTGTCTCTTGCTCTCTATTCTCAAGCCATAGTGAATCTAGCACACATATCTTGCTCCTGCTGTACCCTCCCCCTGGACGTCTCTCCACACGCAGCCTCTGCTTTCAAACTGAAGTCCCATCTCCTCTGAATAAACCATCTGAAAGCTCTCTAGATGGCCCCAACCTCCCTGGAGCTGCTACTATTAGCACTATTACATGGAATGGCATCCATTTATTTACAAATGCCTCTCCTAACCCACTTGAGACTACGGATGGCTTTGGGTGCGAGCCTGGCAAAGCATCTGGCACTTGCCGTTATATAGAAAGCACTCAAGAAATAGCTGTCATGAAGTGCCAGGTACTGAAGAGAATGCTGTCTTACTGGCACAGAATCTAAGTGATTCTGCCCCGGGTTGTACCCAGGCTCTTGCATGGAGAATAAGTTCTGTCTGACTGGTACTGGTCACTAAGAGTCTGCCAGAGACCTCACTGGGACTGACCCCCAGGATGAGCTATGCAAGGGGACTCTGACCCCTCAATGGTACCAGAGACCAAAAGGCCATTCAGGATCTGAAAGAGTCACAAAAAGATCACAGAAAAGTGATCCGGTGGTGATCATTCCAACTCCTTAACATCTGATCTGGGAAGCAGAGGAAGACCCATCATGCTCATTAGTCATTACGATTAATATTCTAAAAAGTAAAAAGGTAAATATTTGCCAGCTCTTCTGAGAAACTGAATCTAAAGTTAACATTTTTCTCAGCCTCATATAAACCCGGATGTTCTCACATCCTTTTCAGTTCCCCCTACCCAACAAACATGACATGATACTGAAGTGAAATGCCATTGTTCTAAGAATAACGAACCTACCTCCGGGAAAGGCTCCTTTTCACCCTTCAGGCTGATGTCAGAGAACAAACGTAAAGTTTGAAGTGAAGGTTTAATTTTAGAGAAGGTCCTGAAAAAAACCCTGAAAGGGCAGGGCTAGAAAAGCCAGCTTGGCCCTAAGGACAGTTAGGAAGAAAAGTATAAGAAGAAAAACAAAAACAATAGGGTTTTGTTATACTGTTAGGAAACCACCGTTTCAAAGGTGAAAGTGTCGTTTTACTGTCTTGCAGCTATGCCTGGCAGGAAGTGTGTGTTTGCCCTGAATCCTAATTTGGGCGTGTTCCTGTAGAAATGTTGAACTCTTAAGGGAAACAGAAACTCAATCATGCAGGAAACTAGATACTGCAAAAACAGTTGTAGCTCAGTGTTGCTATAAGTAACAGTGGTGTGGAGGCCGATAGAGAAAAAACCTGTTCCTCATTAGAAAGCAAGCAGACAGCTCTCACTCTATTACCATGAGAGTCCGAAGATTGCCCTTGAACATTCAGATTTTCTATTGTGCCAGACCGGACCAAGAGCCTTTTGTGAAGGTATGTTGGAGTTTCTGAGAGCTAATAAGGTGCCGGTGAATCCTCAGAGATCTGCCACTCAGCATGTTTTGAAATGCTTTCTAATTAAAAAAGATTGTGCTGACATTTCAACCGGAGCAGGTATTTTATTTGTTTCAGTGGGGTTTGCTCCTTTCCTTTGGAGTCAAAAATCCATATTTGATTTTTTTCATTTCACAGCCTATTTTGTACCTGAGTTAAATGTATAGTTCACCAAAAACATGTGCTTTATTGAATATATTTAAGTACTGGATTTGTGATTCTTTGACAGTGTTTTAAGTAAATGCACTTTGAGAAGATGGTATAATTTAAACACTGATTTCTGTATCTGTAAATCTGGCTCAGATGATGGCTGGTGTCTGTCACTGCATTTTGGAAATTGAGAAGTGCATCATCTGACAACTTTCACTAGATGTAACTGAAATGTTTTTTCTGTAAAATGCAGAAGTCGTTAATACTGGTACCCAAATACTGGTGAATTAGTCACTATATATATATCTCCTTCGATCTCAGAATAATGCAGCAATTTATCCAGACTTTAGGAGGGCCTGCAAAGAGATTTTTAAGGTGAAATTGATTTTGGTAGTATATACTTACAATGGAATAAGAAATGTGTACAACATCCTGTTTCTCAGTTTTGAAGCAAGGACTAAGTTGATGGTTTTTGAATTATACATAAAGAATCATAACCTAATTGTAATGGAGAATAAAGCTTGTGTCTGTGGTGTTGCTCCTGGTAGATGTTACCGTTTGTTATTTCTATCAGGGTTGGTTACGAGTTGCACAGCCCTGAGAGAAAACATTAGGAGTCTTGGTTATACTTACTTTCCAATTACCTTATTTATAGAAGACTTACAGGTGGATCTCTGATTGGTCACTTAATAATTCAAATTCAGATGTAGATGAAAGGAGAATAATTTAGGGAATGTCAAGGGTTTATAATGTAAGTTACTTGTGGAGTTATATCATTCTCACTCGGTGACTGAGCAATTGGCAGCAGTAGCAAAAGTGGAAAACCTGTGACTTTAGTCGTCACAAAGTAGGTGCTTCAGCTACACTGTGTTAAGTTCTGCATTTTTTTCTCAAGTTGAAATTGAAATTAGCCGTTTCCCCAGAGTCCTGGTTCAATTCATGTCCTGCTGCTAGAACTCCACCTGTTAGGGGCAATTGTGTAACAGAGGTCATTTTTTAGCAGGTGAAGGAAAAGCAAATATGCCTTTTTTTTCTTGGCTTGTTTCCCCCACTTCAGATCATCACTGTCGAGGAGGCCAAGCGCAGGAAGAGCACCTGCAGCTACTATGAAGACGATGACGAGGCAGCCCTGCCAGTCCTGCAGCCCCACAGTGCACTCCTGGAGAACATGCACATCGAGCAGGTGAGTTCTTGCTGGGCACATAGGATGGGGGTCTTTCAGGCCTCAAAGAGCATTGCCCACCTCTGACTGAATTGGCTCTGCTCACCCGGGGAAAAGAGGAGGTAAGTCTTCAAGTAAGAGCGCAGCAATAACCAAGGCCAGCGTCCCGCTCCCTGTTTCCATGAGGCCATGATAACATTCCCTGCCATCTTCTCAGGGGGGAGGATCTGGACAGACACTACATCCATCTCCCAAACCTGAATGCAAAGCTGTTTCTTGTCTTCAAAACAATTTTGTTTTATTGCGGTGCATACCATAAGACACGCAAGTCCTAGTGTTCACCTTGATGAATTTTGATGTGTACGTACCCCTTTAATTGTCACCAGATCAAGATATCAAATATTCTCCCTAGTTTTCTCTCCCTTCACCTGTTTCACCCAACCTCCCAGTCCCTCCCCTTTGGCAACCATCAGTGTGTTCTTTGTGTTTATGAGTCTGTTTCTGTTCTGTTTGTTTGTTTTGCAAAACAGTTTTTAAGTGTCTTACCATAGTCCTAACACATTCAAAATGATCCAGATTTATCCTAGTGATTATTGCAGAGTTATTCCAATGGTTTTAATTTACCAGGCTTAATAAGAGTCATATAGTAAATACACTTCATTTGTTTTATGACAACTGCATGTGACTGAAAGTAATTTTCCTTTTTCTGTAATTTTCTTTCTTCCTTAATATTTTTTGAAAATCTGTTACTTCAGTTTTATGAAGTATTATAATGTGCTGTATTTCAACTTCAGTAAGGAATCTCTTGCACTTGTCCCATCAGTCTACTTAAAAACCTGAATTCAGAGACTTCAAAAAAACATCAAATTCAACTCCTTCAGTTTACAAATGAGTCTAAGGTCCAGGAAAGCCAAGAGACTTGACCAAGCAGAGATGGGGTTCATGCTAAAACTAGAGCTGATATTAAGCTTTCTGAAGGTTTCAGCATTTCAAAGCCTCCTTTGTTAGTATTTTTGAAGAGATATACATTATTGATATTTATGGCAGCCAAGTTTAAGCTAAACATTAATGTAGGTGACAGATACAAATGAGATGAGGGCAGGGAACATCTGACTTAGTATAAACCACCTGTGTTTTCTTGTTCTTATTTCTGGAGGAAGCTGAAGTTGTCAGTAACAACTCTGATCCTATGAATGTTTATCAAGAGCAACTGGAGAAATGTGAACTGCTTGGTGAAAGGTTGAAATGTGAAGGGGAGAGCATGTATCTAATTCGTACCCCTCTATCAAGCCAGGTGCTGTATCTCCGAATAGGGGCCAAATAATGCCTTGGTCGGGCCCCTGAGAGGGAGGTTGCTCTGTGTGGCATCCTGGCCAAGGTAAACACCATCAAGCCATGACTTCCCCTTCCCCTTCTTGATTTATGGTGGCAAGTATTTGCCAGACTAAGGAGAGCAATAGGTAAGGAAGTGTGATTTTGAATTTGAGCACCAAGTTCTCTTCTGCTGCAAGTTCATCAGTGATCTGGGGGCAAACTGTATATTCACATCTCCATCTTTGGGTTTGCAGCTGGCCCAACGTCTTCCAGCAAGGGTGCAAGGGTATCCATGGAGACTTGCATACAGCACGTTAGAGCACGGAACCAGCTTGAAGACTCTGTATCGGAAGTCGGCATCACTAGACAGTCCTGTCCTACTGGTCATCAAAGATATGGATAATCAGGTGAGGCCTATTCATCTCATAGAAAGCATTTTTTAATGAAGATTTTCTAACCTGCACAACAGTAGAGACTCCAGTACAATGACTTCCCATAGCCCAGATGCCACAGTTAGGACTTTGCCACATGTGTGTCATGTGTCTTTCTTCCCTTTGTTGGTTTTTCTTTGCTCAAGTATTTTGAAGTAAATCCCAATTATTATGTCATTCATCGATACACTGTTAAGAATGCATGTCTAAGAAAAGAAAATGGAACTTGTCTCCAAACCAGTCACATTCTAAGGAATTTTCTTCCTGTGCACACCATACAGTGGGAAGCTATAATGGTCATCTCCAACCTAAAGCTGAGAAGTTGGAGAAAAGGCAAATCTTGATTGGGAGATAGTTTCAGGAAGAAGTTCTCATGCCATACCAGAACTTTGTCCACGTGGCTGAAGCAATGCCCACGAACCTTGCCTGTGTGGTTGCTTAGATGCAGAGCCAGTCAAGGCCATGGTGTGCTGTACCTGAAGGGCCCTGTTGTCAGGAAAAAGCAGGATATGCTCTGTTCCATTGCTTATTGCACTTGTGCCTGTGTTGTAGTTGGTCTGGGAAGCACTGGTGAAATCTAGGTATTAGCCCTGTCTACCCTACACTAGTACTTCTTCCCTCTGTCAGCTCGGAGTGTGAGTGGAATCTGTCCAAGTGTTTTTCATATTCTATCCTGTCAGGCTTCTGCTTCACAAAAGCAGTCATCTTTCAAGTCTGCTCTTTATTCGTTTCATTTTGGTCTGTATTATATCAAGAAGAAATTCCTTTAAAATTTTAAGATGTAGGTGTCATTCTTTTCTCTTTCTGACACTGAAGCAGGTTTTACTCAACCACCATCCATTTATTCATCCATTCAGAAAATGTATAATGAGTGCCTGTTAAGTGTGGGGCACTATTAGGCAATAGGGACCTTGCTGTGAAGCCATATGATTGGAATCATTTTAAGGGAAATAGATCTTTGCTGTCATAATCTGTCTTGGGAAAAATTTGCAGAGCGATGGGGGTACTGAAGGTACTGACTTTTTCAGCCGTGATCTTTTCTGGGATTTCACTGCAGTATAATTATAGATGATCAGTTGTGGGGAGTAGTTTGGCTATTCGTTACTCTCATTTCCTGATTGATGACACTTTATTTAATCCCGAGCCAACCCGAATAGTGGGTAGAGTCAAGTTAAAAATTAAAATAATAACAAAGGTTTAAATGGAATTACTTAGGGAGTTAGTGAAATATTTGAAAAGTTGGGTACCAAGTTTTAGATGAGATATGGCTAGGTAGTTATAGGCCACAAACACAAACTCTAACAAGTATATATGAGTTCTCCTTTTAGTTCACCAAAAGATATAAAACTTGTTGGGGAATGGATTGGCAGCACAGAGCAGGTATCGATGAAGCACACATTCACCCAGCTTCCTGTCAGCAGATAAGTAAAGGGGGCCTGTAACTGAAGGTTACACTATTTGTCAGAAGCTGTAGCCTTGATTGAATTTGCTACCCTGGAGGCACTTGTGCTGTTTGAAGACACCTGGATACTAACTCTGCTTTCCCCACCCTATATACCCACAAGGCAAGAATGTGGCTTTGCTGTGTTTGAGAACATGAAAGAACAACACCTGTAAATTTATCTGGAAATGAATTATGTAAAATTCAAATATAAAAGTATTATAATATGCAGAATGGCAGCACTGAGGAGCTCTGCAGAATCAGTCCTCAGTGAAATAACCATAACTGGTGGAAATTAGGAAAACAACAATCACTTAAAGTTTCTGGAAAGTGTCCTAAGGGCATACAGAAACTGATGAAACCTTTATTTAAGAAAATCCAATAAAGCTCAGTAATACCAGTGAGCATCTGTGGCACTTGAAGCACAGCTGCTCCGTCCCCTGCAGCCCCAGTTCACTGACAGAAGCTCTACTCTGGACACATGTGAAGAAGAAGATGGGGTGTTCTCTCCCCTCCAGCTCCCAGACAAGGGCGAGGATATACCCCCTCTAGGGGCAAGTTCCAGCAACTCTTATAACCTATAGCAGAAGATCTGTATTTCAGCTAAATTCCAGGCAAGTATGGCCTAGAGGTAGGGGGCTCTCTTCTCTACCCAGCCCCTACCCACAGAGCAGATGCTCTACCTTAGGCATGGCAGGCAAGAATACAGGGGTCTCTAATTCCCTTGCCACAGCTCTTAGGGCAGAAGTTCCGTGCCAGGTGAGGCAAGTCAAGACCAGCCGCTCCTGCCTCCTGCCCAACACCCTGCTCCTAAAACAAGATTGTTTCTCTGAAAGGAGCAGGACACTGTGTAGCCCCCAGCTCCAGAGCAGAGCCCCTTGTTCCTAGCTCCATGAGAAGAGGCAGATAAGACATAGAGTCTGCTCACCTTCTCCCATGGACAAACCATATATAGAAAGTTACAGTTCCATATATAGAAAGGTCTGAAAAAGACCTGAAGACTTGCAGAATAGTTCTTCCACAACACAGGACAAAAAGAAAACGCCTCATGGAGATGGGAAGGAAGGGCAGAGAAGCTGTCTTACCAGGATGTCCCTTGCCCCTGAGGTGACCTACAAGAGGGAGGAATATCACACACAGCTATTCTGGAGAGTGAGGGGTTTGAGTCCCCCACTGAGCACCCTAGTCTGCACCAGAAAAGCAAGCCCCCAAAATGACTGGATTCCAAAGCCAGTGAGGCTAATGTCTGGGTGAGCAGAAGGGCTGCAAGAATCCAAGAACCCACTCTTGAAGGGCTTGTACAAACTTAGTTGCTGTGAGTCCCACTACTGAGGTAGTAGCTTCAGAAGTGCCTCTGCCAGGTATGAGGGAGATTGGTTGGCTAGTCTTAGGGAGTTTATCAAGGGCAGGGATCTTTTGGGGAGCTCTCTGGGAACAGAAGTGCTGATGGGTGCCGTTTGTTTTTAAGGTCCTTCCTTGCTAGCCTGATGCTGTGGGTGCCGTTTTTGGCAATTTCCTTTTTTGCTGCTGCTCACCCCCTCTGCATTCTCCTTCGGCCCTGTCCCACCAGCCCCAGCCCAGTGCTCATCTACTTTGGCCCCTGACTCCCCAGACCCAGTGCACAGGCTCATCCTGGACAGGCACTCATCCACTGTGGCCCTCGCTCCACCTCATGCAGTAGGTGGCTTGCCCCAGCCCAGGCCCCCTCCACCACAGCCTCCAGCCTCTGCCATGCTGTGGTCTCTGACCACCATGGCCTCCACGCCACCAGACCTGGTACTACTTGTAAAAGTAAATGTGAATGTTATAGGACAAAAGAAGTAAAATTAACTAAAACTATGATAATTAAGGGATGCATAAAATTTTAAAATGTAAAATGTGACTTCAGAATTACAGAATGTGGAGTGGGGTAAAAGTGTAAGGTTTTAGAAAATGCTCAAATTTAATTTGCTTAAAAGAGACTTATATATGCAATATGTGAACCTTAGGGTAACCATAAAGCAAAATCCATAGCAAATACACAAAAGAAAGTGAGAAAGGCTTTTAAACGTTAACACTAAAGAAAGCCATAAAACCACAAGGGAAGAGAGAAAAAGAAAAAGAAAGGAACAGAGAGGAGTTATGAAAACAGCTAGAAAACAACTGACAAAATGGCAGTAAGTACATACCTGTCAATAATTACTTTAAATGTAAATGAACTAAACTCTACAATCAAAAGACATAGAGTGGTTGAGTGGATAAGAAAACAAGACCCATCTCTATGTTGCCTATAAGAAACTCACTTCAAAAGTAAAGACACATACAGATTGAAAGTGAAGGGATGGAGAGATTCCATGAAAATGAAAAGACTGGTGTAGCTATACTCATATCAAATGAAATAGACTTTAAAACAAAGACTAAAATGAAAGACAAAGAAGGGCATTACATAATGACAAAAGAATCAATCCAGCAAGAAAATATATAAATATAGATGCACCCAACATAGGAGCACAAAATACATAAAGCAAATATTAATGGACCTAAAGGGAGAAATTGACAGCAATATAATAATAGTAGGGGAATTTAAGACCCCACTTAATATCCATGGTTAGATCAACCAGACAGAAAATCAATAAGGAAACATTGATCTTAATACATTAGACCAGATGGGCTTAATAGACATATATAGAACATCCTATCCAAAAGCAGCAGAATATACATTCTTTTCAAGTGCACATGGAACATTCTGAAGGACACATCACGTTAGACTACAAGACAAGCCTTAATAAATTCAAGAGTATTGAAATCCTATCACCATCTTCTCCAAACACAATGGTATTACACTAGAAATCAATTACAAAGAAAACAGGAAAATGAAACACAGGATTGCAGGGCTTAAACAGCATGCTACTGAACAACCAATGTGTCATTGAAGAAAACAAAGAAGAAATTAGAAAATACAAAGAGACAAATGAAAACAGAAATATGACATACCAAAATCTGTGGGATGCAGCAAAAGGAGTTCTAAGAGGGAAGTTCATAGCAATACAGGCCTACCTGAAGAAAAAAGGAAAAACTCAGTCTAACCTTACAACTAAAAGAACTAGCAAAAGAAACACAAACAAAGCCCTAAGTTAGTAAAAGGAAGGCAGTGATAAAGATCAGAGCAGAAATAAATGAAATAGAGGCTAAAGAAAAAAAAATAGAAAAGATCAGTGAAACCAGGAGCTGTTTTTTTGAAAAGGTAAAACTGACAAGCCTTTAGCTAAACTCACCAAGAAAAAGAGAGAGGGCTCAAGTCATTCAGAAATAGGAGAAAAGTTATAACTGATACCACAAAACATAAAGGATTATAAAACACTACTACTACAAACAATGATATGCCAACAAACTGGACAGCCTCGAAGAAATGGACAGATTCCTAGAAATACACAATATTCTAAACTGAATCATGAAGAAATGGAAAATCTGAATAGACTAATCAGTAGTAAAGATATTGAATCAGTAATCAAAACCTCCCAGCAAACAAAAGTCCAGGACCAAATGGCTTCACTGGTGAAATCTACCAAAGAGTCAAAGAGTATTTAATACCAACCTTCTCAAACTCTTCCAGAAAACTGAAGAGGAAGGAACTCTTCCAAACTCATTTTATGAGGCAAGCATTACTCTGATACCAAAACCAGATTAGGACACCACAAAAAAAGAAAATTACAGGTCAACATCCTTAATGATCATAGATGCAAAAATGCTCAATGAATTATTAGCAAACTGAATTCAACAGTACATTAAAATGATGTACACCACTATCAAATGAGGTTCCTTCCAGGCACGCAAGGATGTTCAACATCTGCAAACCAATCAACATGATACACCATGTTAACAAAGTGAACAATAAAAACCATATCATCTCAATATATGCAGAAAAAGTATTTGAAAAAATTCAGCATTCATTTATGATTAAAAACTCTCAACAAAGTTGGTAGAGGGAACATACCTCAATATAACACAAGGCTCTATGTAACAATGCCACAACTGGAATCGTCAATGGTGAAAATCTGAAAGATTTTCCTCTAAGATCAGGAATATGACAAGGACACCTACTCTTCCACTTTTATTCAACATTACACTGGAAGTGCTAGCCACAGCAGTTAAGCAAGAAAAAGAAATAAAAGGCATCCAAATCAGAGAAAAAAAGTAAATTGTCACTGTTTGCAGATGCCACGATACTATATGTAGAAAACCATAGAGAATCCACCAAAAACTGTTAGAACTAATATGTGACTTAGTGAAGTTGTATGATATAAAATCAGTCTGCAGAAATCAGTGGCATTTCTATACAGTAAAAATGAATTACCAGAAAGAGAAATTAAGAAAACAATCCCATTTACAATTGCATCAAAAAAATTAATATACCTTGGAATAAATTTAACCTAGGGAGTGAAAGACCTATACACTGAAAACTGTAGGATACTTGTAAAGGAAACAGAAGAAGACAAAAATAAATGGAAAGATATTTCATGTTCATTGATTATAAGAATCAATATTGTTAAAATGTCCATACTACCCAAAGTAATCTATAGATTCAGTGCAATCCCTATCAAAATTCCAGTGGCATTTTTCACAGAACTAGATTAAAAGATTTGTATGAAACCCTAAAAGACCTTGAACAGCCAAATCAACCTTTAGAAAGAACAAACCTAGAGGTATCACACTCCCTAACTTCAATCTATATTATAAAACTGTAGTAATCAAAACGTGGTATTGGCATAAAAATAGACTCAGATCAATGGAACAGAATTGAGATTCCAAAAATAAACTCACCTATACAGACAATTTATGACAAAGAACCAAGACTATACAATGAAGAAAGGACAATCTCTTTAATAAATGGTGTTGGAAAAACTGGACAGACACATGCAAAAAAGTAAATTAGACCACTATCTTACACTATCCACAAACTTAGCTCAAATTGGATTAAATGCTTGAATGTAAGACCTGAAACCATAAAATTCCTAAAACAGGCAGTAAGCTCCTCGACATCAATCTTAGCAATGTTTTTTGGAACTGATGTCAAAGACAAGGGAAACAAAAGCAAAATAAACAAATGGGACTATATCGAACTAAAAAGCTCTGCCCTGTGAAGGAAACCATCATCAAAGTGAAAAGGCAGCCTACTAAATGGGGTAAGATTTTTACAAACCTTATATCCAGCAAGGGGGTAATATGCAAAATACATAAAGAAACCATACAACTTAACAACAGAAAAACAAACAACACAATCAAAAGATGGTCAGATGATCTCAGTAGACATTTTACCAAAGACATACAGATGTCCAACAGGCATGAAAAGATGTTCATTATCACTAATCACCAGGGAAATGCAAATGAACACTACAATGAGATATCATCTTATACCAGTTAGATTAGCTATTATCAGAAAGACAAAATAACAAGTGTTAGAGAGAATGTGAGAAAAGGGACCCCTCATATACTGTTGGTGGGAATGTAAACTGGTGCAGCCACTATGGAAAGCAGTATGGAGATTTCTCAAAAAGTTGAGAATAGAAATAACGTACAATCCAGCTACTCCACTTCTGGGTATTTACCTGAAGAATTTGAAAAGATGTATGCACCCTGATGTTCACTGAAGAATTGTGTACAATAACCAAGATACAGAAACAACCTAAATGTCTATTGATGGATGAATGGATAAAGAAGACGTGGTATACATACACACTGAAATACTCAGCCATAAAAATAATGAAATCTTGCCATTTGTAACAATACAGATGGACCTTGAGGATATTATATTAAGTGAAATAAGTCAGAAGGAGAAAGACAAAGCAGTATCATTTCACTTGTATGTGGAGTCTAAACAAAAAAACAGATGAAACAAAACAAAAACTCATAGATACAAAGAACAGATTGGTGGTTACCAGCAGGATAAGGGGTTAGGGGTGATGAGGGAATGGATAACAGGACTCAAATTATGTTGAGGGGTAGTAGCTAGGCCTTTGGAGATGATCACTTTGTAATGGGAGCAGATGTCAAATATAATGTACAACTGAAACTTACATAATGTTACATATCAATTTTATCTCAAAAAAAATTTTTAAGTCTTTTCTAATATATTTGGAGAAAAAAAAAGACATAGAGCTCTGAAGCTCCCCCAAAGGAACTGACTTTATTTAGAAGAGAATGGGGAAATTCAGGCTGAAGGGCACTCTAGAAAACAATGAAAATTTTTGTGGCAAGCAATTAAGAGGAGGCATGCATCCCAATGAAGGCAGTAAGCTAAACTTTAGACCATCTAGTTTATGAGTGAGAACCAGAGAAAGAGCCAGCTAAGGAGAGCCTCCTGGAATCATAGACTGACCAAAGAAACTACCCCTGCAAAGGAGCCCAATTTTAATCAAATCAGACTATAGAATAATTTACATATTATAAGGTATTGTGGAAAATAACAGAACAATCACTAGGCAATTAAGAGAGTCTGATTTATACTAATTTAATTCCAGTGAGGTATAGAAATGTTGCTCCTGTACTGCTCTATTACATCTCTCTTTCTGGGGTAATTTTGTTATACATATTACATTAATATATATTACCAACCCAATAGTAAGTTAATGATTACTACTTTATGTAACATTTTTCTACTAAAGAGTATGAGAGAAGGAAGGAAAGCAAATATACATTTGTAGGTTTTCTTATATTAACCTTCCTATTACCACTTCTGGGTGTCTTAATTTATTCTGCTGGAGTCCTTTGTTCTGTTATTGCTGTATATATTAAATTTTTATATTGTATAGACCTAACAATACCTTCAGTACATATTACATAATTTCTAAATAAATTGATAAAAAAAAGAAAACAGACAACTTCTTACATAACCACAATGCTATATACCTAATAAAACTAACAGTAGTTCTGTAGTATCATGCAATCCCCATTGCTAAAATGGATTTCCATGATTGCTAAGAAAATTTTAGCTACAAAAGACTGTATTTAGACTCCTGCAAAGGGCTAGTGCATAAGGATAGCTTTTCCTCTTCACTGATCAAAAAGAAACCCACTTTCTTCTACCCATGTCCATTGCCGTTCTTGTCATATGTTAGCACATCCTTCTAAAAAGAGGTGGCTATCTCATTGTATTTTAGTTCTTTTACTGAAGGATCACCAAAAGAAGGGAAGTTGAGTTTTGATGTTTTAGTTTGTTCTTAGCAGCCCTATGGAAAGGCTTGGTAGTAGGAAGTACAGAGAACTTTGGTTAGAAAGAGTTTTTAGACTTCTGCTCTGCCTAATTTTTAGTATTTCAAGTTGCCAGCAACTGAGTGTAATTTGGGAAAAAGAATTTCCACAATGATTATAATCTAAAATAATTTTGAAAAATTATAAAACTTTTTTTCAGATAACCTCCATTCATTTAAAGCAGTGTTAAGTGGGACTTGAAGTAGAAGTATATCAGGGTCACGTAGAGACATTCTCAAACATACATGCTCGCTCTTGCCAGTTCTCATCCCTGTAAGTACCGATCAGGAAACTGAGGCAGTGGGCGTGCATATTCTTAAAAATATGCACTTTCCAACCCCCAAAACAAGAAAAATCATTGATTCAGATGCATTTAAATTGCCTTTAAAGTCCATAGTATTGTGCAATTGTTACTTTTTTCTTGAAAGCCATTTCAAACTATATTGAATCAATTATGTCAAAGAAATGGTGTTTATAAGCATATTGAGATTCATTTTTACAAATCAGTAGAAAGAAAACTTTATTTTCTCTGGGGAAATCCTGACCACAATTCCACTTGTAAAACACAAGAGAGGGCCTTGTTCTCTAGACCACTCATTTCTGCGTACAAGATGCCTCTTACTGTTTAATGTTCCCAATATGTCATATGTATTCACAAAAGGAAATCTGTGAAGTCTTTTAAAATTGGAACAGTGGCTGGCCTTTGACAAATAAGTTCTCTGAGCCACTTGAGTTCCAATTAGAACTGGGGACATTTTATGTATGGCTGTTGGTTGTCTTTTTTTATTTAAGAGTTCCAGGTTAGTAATGATCTTTGCTAAAAGAGGTGTACCTCTCAGAACAGAACATGAGATCTCAGAACAGGATTGTGTTGAAATATTTCAGCCTTTCTTTGGGAGCTTTAGGTACAAAAATAGGTAATGTTTCTGTTTTCTTTTAACAGATTTTTGGAGCATATGCAACTCATCCTTTCAAGTTTAGTGACCACTATTATGGCACCGGCGAAACTTTCCTCTACACGTTTAGTCCTAACTTCAAGGTATGAAGATAGGGGAAATACCCAAACTGCCAGTGTCACAGCATGCAGAGTGTAGCGGGGTTGCAGGTGGGAGGTGGGGGGCTGTCATTGGAGCAGCAGGCATGCTGTGGCCTGGACTCCTCTGGCCTGGGTCAGCACCGCATGACTTGTAGCACACAGACTGCTCTCCCTCCCTTCGCCCTGGGAGGGATTGCAGGTCAGAGCCAACATGTGCCTAAGGGGTCTTTCCTGCTTCATAACCCCTTTGGAGACCGCCTCCTGGTGTAGGAAAGGTGTGGCAGTCAGAAGCTGCCTCAGCCAGTGGGTAGTTCCCTTCCATACAGAGGTGCTATTCTAATATTCCCTCTTTGCTAATTCTCCAGATTGAAATGTTGTGTTCTGTCTTGTGTTTCTACCCTAAGGTCTTTAAGTGGAGTGGAGAAAACTCATACTTCATCAATGGAGACATAAGTTCTTTGGAGCTTGGAGGTGGAGGGTAAGGTTTCTGGTTGTTGTTCTTAATTTGCTGCTTGACTTGAGAGGGTCTGTTTTGACCCAGGTAACCATAACCTTTGTGTCCAGTGATTTTAGCTAGTCCATGAGCTTAGATTAATTAGGACTGTGGCCTAAGACATGACCCTAAGAATCAAAGTTAAAATGACTTAGGTATCTAAATGAGGGACTGCTACTACTTGTCTTTTAGGTACGACAGGTTATTTAAATTAAATAAAGGAAATGTACCCCTTCCTTTCAAGCAGTTTAGGGTTTTATCTATCTACTTATAAAGGAAAGAGGATGAGGCAAGGGAGGACAGAAGGTGTGCCACCCACAATTGAAATGTTTTCACCTTTTGGGGTTTTTTTTTAACCTTTTCAGAGGCCGATTTGGTTTATGGCTAGATGCTGATTTATACCATGGACGAAGCAACTCCTGCAGCACTTTCAATAACGATATTCTATCCAAAAAGGAAGACTTCATAGTTCAGGACCTCGAGGTATGGACATTCGAGTGAAATTCAGACTGCCTTAAAATATAACAAAAAGACTGGGTTCAATCAGGCCTCCTAAAACTGGCTGGAAGATGAAGCCCCAGCTCAGACCGCCTCATCCTACCATAATGCTTCCTTTCTGCCATCATCTCAGAGCAGGATCACATTGCAGAGAGATTCGGAAAGGTACAGGTGGACGGCAGACAATGAAGAAAGAAATTTGAAGTCCAGATTGTTGGAACACTTTATACTTCCGCTTCCTTCCAGTCCATGCAGTGAGGAGTTAGAATATTTATAGATGTATGAGTTGAATGCAATTTTTATTTTTGGTAACTGTGAAAAGAAATACTGTGGAAATATATACATGCCTGTATATTTATCAACATAATTTTCATTACCAAATTGTACAGCATACTGTTGTTTGCCATGGAAAAGGTTAGTCTCATTTAGAAAAAATGAGAGTGCATAGCACAAAGGGAATGAATGATTTTTTCAAACTTGTTTTATTTATTATTTCTAATATTGTCTGAAATGTGTTGGCAGTTATTTTCTTTTAATGTGTCAAATCTTGAAACAAAGAAATGTATACATTTTGTGCTATGTTTTGGCACCAAACCTACTTGTTTCATATAGTTTTATATTAAATTTTTTTTGCCCTGATTGTTTAGGGTGATAGATCTTACGCAGCATATGTATGCATAATTCTGAATTTTTAAAAACACCTTACCATTGTTCATTGATTTGACTATTATAGGCCAGCTTTCATTTAGTCATTAGAAAGACTTTAAAGTCACTAAAAATATTTTTACCCACTCTGAACATAATTGTGTAAACAAGAATAAGCCATCTCTCACTGTTGTAAGTTGATCTTTACATGAATGGACACCTTTATGAGCCTAGACTTAGAAAAAACCCTGCTTTCAAAAAGAAAATGTTTGGTTTCTTATAAAGTTGTATGTGTTAATAACAAAACTTTATTTTCATAGTGTTTTTGGCATAATTTTCCCCAAGTTTTTACATAATGAACAGCCTCTATTTTAAGACTGTTTTAATTTCTGCATATTTTATATCAAATGAAGAGTGTCAAATTAGTCCAGTTGTCTTGGTTTCTAGATTATTTTATTTAAGAAAAAGCAATGCAAAGAAATGCATTCATACAAAAATTGGAATAAAACGTAAAACCTATTTTTTAACACCAACACATTTTCCCATCATAAAATACTCTTTTCTTAAAAATAAATAAATAAAATGTCCTTAAAAAGTTACCAACATTACTGATTGCCAGACTTTCATTAAAGCCAAAGACTGCTAATGGGAAAAATTTTCAAGTAATAGCCAAAGCTAAGAAGTCATCTATCATAAATTTTATATTCCTAGTGATCTCTGAAAGGAAAAATTATTAACAAATAGTATTTATATACCTACGTTAAAAAAAATAAAACCATTCCTAGAATGTTAACTTTAAGATGGCAGAATATTCCCTTTAGATTATTCTCTTATTTTAGACTACCTGTAAAAGAAAACAAATTGCCAAGTAACCTCCTGTCAGATCAACAATGATTTTACTCCGCTCACATTCCATGCAAGTTTAAAGGAATGATATAAAATCTTAAATCTGTAACTTGGGTGTGCATTCACCCGGTTTCTCCTGTTAAGAATTCTTGGTTGACAGCATATTGGCCGTTTAACCTTAATCTGCTTGTTAAATAATGTGTTGGTGTGAGATATCAGTAATGTCTCATGATGGTCACGTTCGCCATTTATGCCATTTGCGACCATATGCTATTAACAAACAAATGGTAATTTTGCATATAGTTCACTCCTGCCTAGTTTAGTCCATGATATTATACTTGTGAGAGCATATCCAGATGCTGTGTTCTCTATTTAAAACAGTATTGTCCAATCAGAAATGTGTGGCCCTTCATTTATGGATACTAAATATATGTAATGCAGTGCTAGCCCAATATTTTCAATAAAGAATTTATGCATTCAGTGTGATTTTTCTTTCCCAAGGATTCATTCAACAGGTACTTGTTGAATACTAGTTTTTTCACTTGTGTGAGAGGATGATGAAATATCCAAGACTAAATATTAGGTCCAGTGCTTATGTTTTTATTGCTACCTTGGAAATTCCCTCTTTGTTCCCTGTAGCCACCCCCTCATTCTCTCATCAGTTCATGAAAACTTCTCCTGTTATAGTGACTAAAGACAACTCTTTGTTCTACCAGTTTCTCTGTTCTTAATCCTTCCAGCTGTTCTTTGAAGAGCAACCTCCCCTTTTAACGAATTTCACTCTTGACTTACTTCCTGATTTCTATGAGAAACACCTTACCCTCTGATCAGTTTTCTTGATCTTAGACAACCTGTATCCTGGTCCCTAAAGATGTAGACTTTGTACAGTCTTGATTGCTTCTCACTTTCTTAGTTCATGAGTCCACATCAAGGGTTTGGGTGAGGGTGCAGCCAGATGAATATCTCTGTTGAGCCAGACTCTGTTGAGAATGATTTAGAGACATCTCCGTGCTGAACTAGCGTGAGAAGTATTATTGCTCTTCATTTGATTTCCCTTTCCTTTATTACTTTTAAAGTTTTAAAGGTATGTGAAACAGGACTAATAAAGAACTTTCCTGTTGAGGAAGGCACTGAGAATCTCTTAAACCAGAAAAAGAAGCTAAGATTAATATTCTTAAGATGCCTAACCTGTTTTTACCAGTATAATCAGATAAGAAAAGTAAGGAGGGCAGAAGCCAAAGGAAGTCCCAGAAACAAAGTTGGCCACACTTGGGTAAGTATCAGAAGTGCCTTTGACCACTTCTTCCTGCCCCATCAGGGTCACACACTTTCTCAATCATGCACCCTAACCTCAGAGCCTCACATCCTCTTCTCCTGTCTCCTTGCCGGTGACCATTACCCAACATGATCCCCTGGTGTGTTTACTGAGAAAATTAGGCTTTACAATTCACACCAGAATCGAAGGCCTTTCTGCCTTGCATTCATTTCAAATCTCAACTTGCTCACGATAAAAACTAGATAGGGCCTCTCTGTTGTGGTCACTCAAACAATCAAAATGATGTTTCTTGTCACAAGACCTCTGGGGACCTATTTATTTTCTAGATCAGTGCCGCTCAATAGAACGTTCTATGACAACGGAAATGTTCTGTGAATTGGCGCTGCGTTTATGGTGGCCGCTAGTCACCATATTCCTGCTGAACACTTGAAATGTCACCTGTGGGTTTGAGGAACCAAACTTTTTTAAAATTTTTAAATCATTTAAGTTTAGCTACATATGGCCAGTGGCGGCCATACTGAAGAGTACAGCTTTAGACCAAAACAAAGATTTGACTCAGCCAATTCATATTTCAGCACCAATGAACTCAGACTGTTACTATGACCAGCAGAGAACCTTTATTTCTAAGTACTTTGATTTGTCTCTGCCATATGGATCCTCACATAGCTTGGCATTAGTGTGAGTAATGGTGTGTGTGTCCCACTGCTGAGGCTGATAAAGCAACCGGATGGCTGAGTTCCCTGAGAGTCTTTCCATACTGAATACTGGGATTCTATAGGATTATCGATCTCCGTCTCTAACCAAAGGGAATGGAAGTCTCTCCCAGTCCCCAGAACTCTCTAAGATTTCCTGCATTGGCCATCAGCGTGTGTTTCGTTCCTGTGCTGGACATCCTACTGCCCATAGCAGTCCTGGAGGATGGTCTGTCCCTCACCAGGTACCCATCCGCGATGCACAGCCACAAGATGGAAAAAAAATTCATTCCTTACACAGAATTGTACATCCAGTTTCAGAATTAGAGAATAAAGGATCACCAAGAATACCTCTAACAGTTCAATTCAGTGAGCAGTCTTCCTTACTAAGCCTGCCAACTGGGACGCCCACTAGCCACACGCACACCTGGAGAACCAGTCTGCATGTAGTTTTCCTTGTCAACCTGATACAATAAAGGGTGATCAAAAGGCATACGAGAAGAGACTAATGGATAATCTTAGTGTCTTATTTACCCATCCACAAGAATCCATCATTTGACCAATCATTACATCTCTAAGGTTAGAAAAAGTAGCCTTGTCTAATAGAGCTTAACATAGCCCTTGAAATGCTAAGCAAGAAACACCAACAAGAAACACATTCACTTTCAACAAACTTGGATGATAAGGCATGTCTTCTCATGTCTGTACAGACAAAAAAATCCTCCATACCTTGACATAGGTTGAAAACATTGAAATTCAGCCAATCGGTTCAGCTTTTATCCCCAGAGCAGTCCTTGGCTTAACCTCAATATCCACTGACTGATAATCAGCTACATTTTACCTAACATCTGAGATCAGTCCTTTCATCTTTGAAGACTTCAATTAACAATAAGTATATTTCTACACAGATACGCTGTTTTGAAGTATTATATTGACTTTGAGAGCTGTTAAAAGGCCACATAATCCATACTCAGCAAGGCCTAGTCTTGTTCTCTTGCAATATCCTGTTTCCTTATTAGATCCTTCAAAGGGTCTAGAAAGTAGATAGATTTGACCTGGGTTGTCCCAGGAGAGCTGAGGGTACTTGGCATAGGTCCTTTTCAGCAGGTTATACAATCACCCAGGTCTGACTCAAAGCTTCTAAAGACTTCAAAAGGCAGCAAAGCATAGTGGTTAAATAAAGCATGGATTATCTGGAGCCAGACATTCTGGGCTGTATCTCCACTCTAGAGCTTACTAGCTCTGTGACCTTGGCTAAGTAATTTAACCTTTAGATGCTTCGCTTTCCTTATCTACAATGTGGGGATAATAGTAATAACCACCCCACAATTATATGATGACTAAAACACTCAGGGCCTAGCACAAAGCACTACTAAGTGTTAGATAAATAAAATAATGAAGGAATTCCCCCTTCAAATGGAAGAATCAACCAATGATGTGAGAGTTGCAAAGGAAAGTTCTTGTGAGAGAGTAACTTATTTAGTTATGAAAACTATTTTCAGACATAGTGCAATGGCTTCCACTTGGCTCTTTAGATACTTTTAATTGAAGTTTTGCTTCCTTCTTTAATTAAAAAAGTAATATATATTTGTGGTAAAATTTTCAGACAGTACAGAATGGAATTCAGTAAAAGGGAAACATTTTCCTCCCAGAGGTAACAATTAACAAAACTTCTTTGTGCTTTCTTCTAGAGCATTTCTATGCATATACATATATTTATATCTTCTTCATATATGGAAGCATACATACTGTTCTTCAGTTTGCCTTTTTAATTCAACAATATAGTGTGAACAACATTTTGCACCAGTATATGTAGACTTACATCATTCTTCACTGCATGGGCATATCATTATTTAAATAGGTATTCATCAATGGACTTTTTTTCTGGCTACTACAAACAATCCTTAGTGTTCATCCTTGTATACAGAACTTTATACATTTATGAATTGTATATTTGTGAGGTAATTTTTGACAATGAGTCAAAGAGTGTGTGCACTTTATTTTATTTTTAATTCTTTTTTCTTAATTTTGTATTAAAGTATCACTGATACACTATCTTTTTTTTATATATACAATCGTATATTGGTTTCAAGTATACAACACAGTGGTTCACCAGTTACCCATATTATTGAATCCTCACTCCCACCAGTGTGATTACTCTGTCAACATAGGAAGATGTTACAGAATCACTGACTATAGTCTCCATACTGTACTACCATCCCCGTGACCAACTCACATTGTGATTGAGAATTTTTGTACCACTTTATAGCCCTCACTTTCCCCATCTACCCACCCCTTCCCCTCTCCCATGGTAAGCACCAGTCCCTTCTCAGTGTCTATGAGTCTACTGCTATTTTGTTCATTTTGTTTTGAGGTCCACAAAGAAGTGAAATACTACAGTGTGGCTCCCAGCAGAAGGGGGTTCCTCGCCCGCAGCAAGTTCTCCATCAGTCTGGTCAGACCTAAGGAAGAAAAGGGTTAGAGGGTGGCGAAGGGTTTCTTTTTCTCATGGCTTAGTCTCTCTCTTGGCACACCCTCCGCCCCCTCCCCCTTGGCTCCACAAGCTCTGTCCCTCCGGCTGGGGCTAGCATTTGGCTTCCCCCACCTCTTGCTCCAGGAGAAACTTTGTGGACGTGGGCACATCCCTGTTGACTGGCAGGCTCCTGATCAATTATGTGCCAGGAACAGAGGGGAGGAAAGAATGGCTGTTACTCTCCACTCCTTAATCTGCATTGGTTGGGTGACTCTGCTGTGGTAAACATCCCACTGATGTGCAAACAGGCCCTTATATTCATATCACTGTCAAGGCCAGGTGAGATATTCTGGTTGAAAAGTTTCATTTACCCCACATATGGCATTTGTCTTTCTCCACCTGGCTTCTTTCACTGAGCATAAAACCTTCTAGGCCATCCATGTTGTTGCAAATGGCAGGATTTCTTTTTTTATGGCTGAATAATATCCCATTGTGTATACGTACCATATCTTCTTTATCCATTCATCTATTGATGGACACTTAGGTTGCTTCCATAATGTGGCTATTGTAAATAATGAGGCATTAAACATAGAGGTGCACATATCTTTTCAAATCAGTGATTTTGTTTTCTTCATGTAAATTCCCAGAAATGGAGTTACTGTGCCACACAGTATTTCTATTTTTAGTTTTTTGAGGAACCTCCAGACTGCTTTCCACAGTGGCTGCAGCAAATTTATATCCCCACCAACAGAATAGGAGGGTCCTCTTTTCTCCACATCCTTGCTTATTATTTCTTATCTTATGTATAGTGGCCACTCTGACTGGTGTGAGGTAATATCTCATTGTGGTTGTGATTGGCATTTCCCTGATGATTAACAATGTGGAGTGTCTTTTCATGTGCCTGTTGGCCATCTGTATTTCTTTGGAAAATTGCTCAGGTCCTCTGCCCATTTTTGTTTTTTTTGTTTGTTTTTTTTTTTGGTGTTGAGGCATATGAGTTCTTTATATATTTTGGATGTTGACCCCTCATCAGAAAAATTTTCATGAATGTATTCTCCAATACTATAGGTTACCTTTTGTTCTGCTGATCATGTCCTTTGCCACACAGAAACTTTTTAATTTGAAGTAGTCCCACGTGTTCATTTTTTATTTTGTTTTTCTTGCCCAAGGAGATGTGTCCAGGAAAAAATTGCTCATGCTTATGTTTAAAAGATTTTTGCCTATGTTTTCTTCTAAGAACTTCATGGTTTCAAGTCTTACATTTAAGTCTTTGATCCATTTTGAGTTACTTTTGCATATGGAATTAGTAATCCAGTTTCATTCTCTTGCATGTAGCTGTCCAGTTTTCCCAACATTCAGTTATTGAAGAAACTGTATTTTCCCTGCTGTATATTCATAGCTCCTTTACATATATATATTAATTGACTATATATGTGTTGCTTTATATCTGGGCTCTCTATTCTGTTCATTGATCTATGATCTGTTCTTGTGCCAGTACCATACTGTTTGATTACTGTAGCTTTGTAGTACAGCTTGAGGTCAGATAGCATGATACCCTTAGCTTTGTTCTTCCTTCTCAGGATTGCTTTGGCTATTCAGGGTCTTCTGAGGTTCCATATGAATTTTAGGATTATTTACTCTAGTGGATTGAAAAATGCCATTGGTAATTTGATAGGGATTACACTGAATCCGTAAATTGCTTTGGGCAAGATGGCCATTTTGACAATATTAATTCTTCCTATCCATAAGCACAGGATAGATTTCTGTTTATTTGTGTCTTCCTTAATTTCTCTCATGAGTGCCTTGTAGTTTTCAGAGTATAGGTCTTTTACTTCCTTGGTTAGGTTTGTTCCTAGGTATTTCATTCTTTTTGACGTAATTGTAAATGGGATTGTTTTCCTGATTTCTTTCTGTTAGCTTGTTCTTAGTATATAGGAATGCAAGAGATTTCTGTGTATTAATTTTGTATCCTGCAGATTTGCTGAATCCAGTTATTAGTTCTAATAGTTTTTTGGTAGAGTCTTTAGGGTTTTCTATGTATAATATCATGTCATTTAGTGACAGTTTAACTTCTTCCTTAGCATTTGGATACTTTTTATCTCTTTATCTTGTCTAATTGTCATAGCTAGAACCTCCAGTACTGTGTTGAATAAAAGTGGTGATAATAGACATCCTTGTATTGTTCCTGATATTACAGGAAAAGTTTTCAACTTTTCACCATTGAGTATGTTAGCTGTGGGCTTATTGTATATAGCCTTTATTATGTTGTGATACATACCCTCTATACACATTTTGTTAAGAGTTTTTATCATGAATGGATGTTGAATATTGTCAAATGCTTTTTCATCATCTATTGAGATGATAATGTGGTTTTTATCTTTCTTTTTGTTAATTTGTTGTATGATATTGATTGATTGATGAATTTTTTACCATTCTTGCATCCCGAAATAAATCCCACTTGGTCGTGGTAGATGATCCTTTTGACGTATTTTTGAATTCAGTTTGCTAATATTTTCTTGAGAATTTATCTATGTTCATCAGAGATATTGGTCTAAAATTTTCTTTTTCTTTTTTTCTTTTTTTTTGTAGTGTCTTTGTCTGGTTTTGGTAGTAGAGTGATGCTGGCCTCATAGAATGAGTTTGGGAGTATTTCCTCCTCTTCTACCTTTGGAATACTTTAAGAATGGGTATTAGGTCTTCTTTAAATGTTTGGTAGAATTCAGCTGTGAAGCCATCTTGTTCTGGAATATTGTTTGTTGGGAGTTTTTGATTACCAATTCAATATCATTGCTGGTAATTGGTCTGTGCAGATTTTCTTTGTCTTCCTGAGTTAATCTTGGAAGGTCGTATTTTTTCTAGGAATTTGTCCGTTTCTTCTAGGTTGTCCACTTTATGGCATATAAGTTTTAATAGAATTCTCTAATAATTCTTTGTATTTCTGGGGTATTATCCATTGTGACTATTCCATTTTTTTTTTCTGATTTTACTTCTGTGCTCTCTTATCTGGATAAGTGTGGCTAGGGGTTTGTCTTTCCTGTTTGTCTTCTCAAAGAACCAGCTCTTGGTTTCATTGATTTTTTTAAATTGTTCTATTCTTCTCTATTTTATTTCTGCTCTGATCCTAATTATGCCCCTCCTTCTACTAACTCTGGGATTCATTTGTTCTTCTATTTCTAGTTTGTTTAATTTTGAGTTTAGACTGTTTATTTGGGATTGTTCTTGTTTCTTGAGATAGGTCTGTATTCCCTCTCAGAACCGCTTTTGTAGCATCCCACAAATTTTGGACTGTTGTATTTTTGTTTTCATTTGTCTCCATATATTACTTGATTTCTGTTTTGATATGTTTATTGATCCACTGATTATTTAGAAGCATGTTGTTTAGCCTCCATATGTTTGTGGGCTTTTTTGTTTTCCATGTGTAATATATTTCTAGTTTCATACCATTTTCATCTGAGAAGTTGCTTGATACAATTTCAATCTTTTTAAATTTATTGTGGCTTTTTTCTGGCCTAGTATGTCATCTATTCTGGAGAACATTCTATGTACACTTGATAAAAATGTAAATCCTGCTGCTTTTGGGTCCATCTGATTTAATGTGTTATTCAGTTCCTTTGTTTCTATTTACTATCTCTCTGGTTGATCTGTCTATTGATGTGAGTGGTGTGTTAAAGCCTCCTAAAATGAATGAGTTGCAGTCTATTTTGCCCTTTAATTCTGTTAGTTCTTTTTTTACATGTTTAGGTGCTCCTATGTTGGGTGCATAGGTATTTATAATGGTTATATCTTCTTGTTGGACTGACCCCTTTATCATTATGTAATGTCCTTCTTTGCCTCATTACTTTCTTTGTTTTGAAGTGTATTTTGTCTGATATAAGTACTGCTACTCCTGCTTTTTTCTCCCTATTATTAGTATGAAATACCTTTTTCCATCCCTTCACTTTGTCTGTGTATGTGTATGTCTTTGGGTCTGAAATGCTCTGTTGTAGGCAGCATAAAGATGGGTCTTGTTTCTTTATCCATTCTACCGCTCTATGTCTTATGATTGGTGCATTCAGTCCATTTACATTTAAGATAATTTTTGATAGGTGTGTACTTACTGCCATTTTATTAAGCGTTTTCTGGTTGTTTTTATACTTCTTCCCTGTTCCTTTCTTCCTCTCTTATACTCTTGTTATTTGATAGGATTTTTTTTGCATTGTGATTGGATCCTTCTTCTTAAATTTTTTGTGTATCTTATAGGCTTTAGGTTTGTGAATACCATAAGGTTCATGAATAACTTCCTAACTATATGTCAGTCTATATTAAGGTGATGATCTCTTTCAAACACAATCAAAAAGTACTTTTTTCTTCTTCTTCCTCCTCCACACTTTATGTACTAGATGTCATAATCTTCATTTTTTGTGTATCCTTTAATTGATTTTGTGTATAGTTGGTTTTACTACTTTTGTGTTAATTTTGTACTTGCTTGATAAGTAATTGGTCTTCTGCTTGTACTGTGGGGTTTTTTCACTGCTGAGAACTATTTAGGTTTAAGAACATTTCCATGCACAGAAGTCCCTTTAACATATACTGTAGTGCTGGTTTAGTGGTTGTAAATTCCTCCAGCCTACATTTATCTCGGAAATGTTTAATCTTTCCTTCAAATTTGTATGATAATCTTGATGGGTAGAGGATTCTTAGTTGAAGGTCCTTCTATTACAATACATTGTGTATTTTATGCCACTCCTTTCTGGCCTGTAAAGTTTCTTCTGAGAAGTCTGCTGACAGCCTGATGAGAGTTCCCTTATAAGTCATCATTTTTCTCTCTTTGGCTGCTTTCGGTACTCTTTCCTTATCCTTAATCTTTGTCATTTTAATTATTATATCTCTTGCTGCTGCCTTCCTGGGGTTCCTTTTGTTAGAGGCTTTCTGTGCTTCCATGACCTTGGTGTCTATTTCTTTCCCCAGATTGGGGAAGTTTTCAGCAATTATTTCCTGAAAGAGACTTCTTATTCCTTTGTCTCTCTCTTCTACTTCTTGTACCCCTATTATGCTAATATTGTTTGGAGTTGTCACACAGCTCTCTTGTCATTTTTTCATTCCTAGAGATTCTGTTTTTTCTCTGTTCCTCAGCTTTGTTGTATTCCTGTTTTCTAATTTCTATCTCATTGATTATCTCCTTTACTTGTAGCAATCTATTTTTCATTCCTTCCATTATATATTTAATTTCAGCTACTATATTCTTCAGCTCTGACTGGCTCTTTTTCAGCTCTTGTATCTCTTTGTTGAAGGCCTCCCTGAGATCTTCAATATTTTTCCACCAATCAGTGAGTATATTTATATCTGTTACTTTGAAATCTTTATCAAGAAGATTAGTGATCTCCATTTCACCTAGCCCTCTTTCTGGTGTCTTATCCTGTAGTTTTGTTTGGAACATAGTCCTTTGCCTTCTCATTTTATCAGGATTTCTGTGTTTTTCCCTTCATACTGGATGGATGTGCTATACTTCCTGGTCTAGAGAATAATAGCTTTATGCAGAAGCCATCCTGTGCTGCCCAGAAATTCAAGTTGTTTACTGTCCAGTGCCTGATTCTCCTTTGTGGTGGAGCCCCAGTTGCTGCTGGTGGGCAATGGCAGGGCTACCTTTCTGTCTGCCTGTGTTCTCAGCTGGCCCTTTGTGAGCAGAGCAGAGACTTCTGTTGGGATTATTGTAGGCGAGACTGCCCTCTGCCTGCTCTGCAGTGATGGTGGGGGTACTGGGCTAATGAGGTGGGTGGGGAATGACTCTGGGACAGGCACAGTGGTGGTGAGTCATGCAGCAGGTAGCTCAATGGTAGGACACACAGGTGCATGGTGGCAGCAGGCACCTGCAAGGAGGTAGAAGCACCCAGTCATGGCTTCTGCATTCACCTCTCTAATTGAGCTGAGACAGGGTGAAGAATGGTGGGAAATCCTCCCTCTCCTGCCAGGCAGAAAAGTCTGTTGCTGCTGGGCTGAGAGGGCAGTTAGCCGGTGGTGCTCAGGGAAGCACCTGGGGCTGAACTGCCGGTGAGAGTGGAGAGAGTGTTTGGGGTTCCTGAGAGTGCCCAACCTGTTGGGCCCTGGGAGGGTGGGAAAGTGTCTTCTACATGCCCTTCCTCCTGCGGAGAGAGTGCACCCCTCTGGCACCCCTCCCACTGCTGGCAAATCTTTTAAACTGCCACCTGTCTTTTGGGTCTTGGTGGGACTGGCTAAATGTGCCTGTGCTCCACAAACAGCTGGAGTCTCAGCATCCCAGAATGCTGCAATTATCTTTGGTGTTCAGCCCCTAATCACCAGAACCCAATGCAATGTGGACTCGTGTTCCCAGAGCAGATCTCAGGGCCAGGCGTGCAAAGTTCCTGAGTGCCTGTCTTCTCCCCACTCTGTTCCTCTTCCTCCTGCCTGTGGGCTGGGATGGGGTAAGGGCTTGAGTCCTACTCAACTGTGGATTTGCCACTTTACCTTTATCTGTGTGTTCTTCTCATTCTGCAGTCTTCAGGTTGTTTTCAGGTTTAGTTGTATTTGCTGTAGTTGCTTCCTTGATGTGTATGTAGGAGGAGGTTTCTGCCTTGCCTTCCTACTCCGCCATCATTTTTTCTGATTTCTGCACTTTTTATTTTAAAAGATAGTATTTTCCCCATCAAAGCTGTACTAACTTGTTTATACCAACTATGTATGAGTGTGCCAGTTAGTTACCTCACACCCTCACCAATGCTGACTTTGTGTTGATATCTTTTTAATCTTTGCCAAAATGGTATCTTATTTCAATTTGCATTTTCTAATCATGAATGATATTGAACATCTTCCCACATGTAGTGGCTATATTTGCACATTTTTTTCTGAATATTCCATCCATGTCATTTGTTCATTTTTTAATTGAGTATTAATCATCTTACTGACTTGTAAGTGGTCTTTGTGTATTCACAAAATTAGCCCTTTGTCATACAAAACACATATATAATATTGTGGTTGGTTTATATTTTTAAATATGTATTTTTCTTATACAAGGCATTTCTTAATCATGATTTATTTGTAGTCATATTTATCAATTTCCATTATAACTTCTGGGCCATAATTTTTCAGATCAATTCAAATTTCTTCAGCATAATCCTCACTAATCACTTAAACACCTTCTTAAATTATGTGTTAACACCATCCTCCACCTTATCTAAAATGCATCCTCTTGCTTATTCTGTGATCAGTTTCACCCCTCCTCATACTTCAGAATATTTAGAAATAACCTCCTCCACAATCAAGTCCACTTTGTAGCCTATAATCATCCCATCAACACATGGCAATATCTTCAGGAATGGTCCTGGGACAAGAACTGAATGGTCATCGTCAGTAAGCTAAAGCTGGGCAAGGTGGATGGACAAACCCTGTCACAATGTCTTGCTGAGGAACAATTTATATAAACAATAATAATAGTGATGAAGAAAAAAATGTAAAGGACAAATAATATTTATTTATCATGACTCTCACCCTCCTTTCTTATATAATTATCTTATTTATATCTTCAAAATGAAAACAGTATAGTTATTATCTCTGCTTTAGAGATGAGGAAATGGATTTTCAGGACGTAAGGTAACTTGCCTGAAGTCACAGAGTCCATGAGAGTTAGAGACAGAATATTTTATAATTGACCTCAGGGCTAAGCTCTTAACTCCAATAGTATGCTGACGTATTCCAGTCTCTCCACTACCTTCACCACTTGGTTGCCTGCAGTCTGCTTAACCACCTCAGGTACCAAGATCCATAGTCCTCCACCCTAGAAAACTGCTTAATGGCTGGAAGCTCGTCTATGGCTAACCAGGTCTTATCCATCCTTCTACCCAGGGTGCATGGCTCCTAGAAGGCATTCTATAAATGCTTGTCAAGTTCAACTGACCTGAAGTGTACAACTAAAGGAAATGGCTTTGCCCAACATTGCACAGCTAAGCCACAGAGATGGTACTAAAACACAGGTTTTGGATTCCTGGCTCTCCTCCCGTTCCCTACACAATTCTCAGTCACAGGTTTTCAGGAATCATTTTTACGATTGTGAAGCAGGAAGGCATGATCTTCCCTCTGGCTGCTCAAGTTCTTTCCTTTGCACCTTAGGGGTGTAAGTTAAAGACTAGGGAGTAGTTTTCTGGGGGTGTAGGGGTGTTGAGAAGAATTCCTTCACTTTAAGATCTTTTGGTTATTGGCAGTCTGAAAAATGTAGACTAAAGGGAAGTTCCAGGGCCTCAGGGCTTTAGGGTGTTGGCAATGAATCACACTCTGTTTCCAAAAGTGAAACCTAAAAAATGGTTCAGAAAGTCATTTAAATGAAGATCAGACTATCTACTGAGTTTAAACTCGGGTGATGGGGCAAAGGTATGTGACAGATAAACTGGGTGATCCAGTCCTAACTTGTGTTGATTTAGGAAGAAAGATTTATCAGGCAAAAATAAATCAAAAAGGACATTTTATAAGAAGTATTTTTCATAAAATAGATAATCTAGGCAAGGTAGTACAGTGTCTGATACTGTGTAAGCATGCTGTAAACATTGGCTTAGACCCTGGATCCTCCACTGATTAGCAAGTCACTTAAACTCTCCGTGCCTCAGTTTCCTCTGTAAAAGGAGAGCAATAGTACCTTCCTTAAAGATATGAGAATGAAATAGATTAATATAGGTAAAGTATTACACCAAATACATTCACTTGTTAGAGACATGCTTTTATCTTTTAAAACCCTTCAGCACTTTTTCTAAGATTTTTTTTCATGGTGTTATTGTAGCTGTACTTCATTCGTGTGTGCACAAGGTTAAAATATCTCCATGTGAATACATCACTATATCCATTCTGTCGGTGGAAAGGTTGCTTTCAGTCTTGTGCATTTTGTTCTGTCTTTCGCTGATTATTCTCCTGAGGCCTATGTGAAGGAGTGTTAGTGGGACGGAACCGCTGGGCCCGTGGGGCACGTGAATAGTTGGCTTTACAAGATAACTCCACGATGTTTCACTGTAGTTACCCATCCTGAGAATGCCTGGTCCAAATCCGAGAGTTAGATTTTTTTGTTTTTGCCTGTTTCGAGGGTGTGCGATGTTATTTCACTGGGGTTCTAATTTGCATTTCCCTGAACTACTAATGAGGATGGAGTATCTTTTTATATTTCTTGGCCATTCATGTTTTCTTTTTCATGAGATGTCTTTTTTTGCCTTCTGCCTGTTTCTTCTAGTCTGTTTTCTGGGAAAGGGTCACTTGAAATCCTTACTGTTCCTGCCTTAGAAGTAATAAACTTTAGTCAGTCTGATGAGGAGGACGATAGTTAAGATGATGGTTCCAGAGGTTCTCAGGCCCTATACGGGTATGTTCTCAAAGGTCTCCCTTAAGTGAGCAATGTCTGGAGAGAGGGTTGAGAAAGGAGGATGTTTGCTACTTTGTGTTTTGCTTTGTAGATTAGGGCATGTGGCTGGCACTTATTTATTTGTGTGAGTTTTTTTTTTTAGAAGTAGCATTAAACAGTTCAGTTGTAATAATAGTAAACATTTACTGAGCACTTATGTGCTAGGCACTATACATAAGCACTAATGTAAGCTAGGTACATTATATATATTATCTCAATTATTTTTCATAATAACTTGGGATAGTCCTGAGATGGATACTAACATTATTACTTCCCAATTGAGGAAATGGAAGCTCTGAAAAATTAATGACTACTAATTAATTGGGATCACTACTAAATCATAGAAATAGGCTTCACAGTAAGGGAGTCTGACTCCCCAGCCCATGCCCTCACCTCTCAGATAACCACAGGAGATGGCAAGTTAGTGGGGAGGATAACAAAGGTAAAGGGAGGACATGGTGGGCCCACAAGCAATTCAGGGAACTGATGGGCCTTTGGGGTCTATGCTAGGTAGGGAAGGAAGTGAAAATGGGAGGGCAATTGAAAGAAATGAAGAAGGCTCAAGAACAGAAAGTATTATGAAGTCAGAAGAGGGTGAAAGTTGCTGGGACCGGTGCTTGCACGTGTGAAGTCATTGAAGTTTGGGTTTCAGAGCATCTGGGTAAACATGAAGCTAGGATTTTGCCACAGGAATAAGTTGTGTTGAGGAGGAATGGAAGCAAAAGGCCCTGGATACCAGGTGCTTGAGAAGCTGTGAATCATGGATATTGAGCTTGTCTAAGTAACAGCGGCAGTTTGGCAGGCTTTGTGGGCCAGGTGCCGAAGCTTTCTGTGAATCTGAGGGAGTGACCTGGGAGCCGGAAGAGGATGGCAATTATGCTTCATGCTATGGCATGCAACTCAAGAAGAGTGCAAAGGGTGGAAAGTTGCACGCCCGTAGGAGTGGAATCACCTAGAACTGGCAGTTACAAGCTAGGAGAATGCCAACACTGCTTCCCCATCTCTCTCAGCAGGTTAGGAGGAGGGAGAAAAAAACAGTTTTTGTTTGCCAAGATTCAAGAGAAAGTGATGTCCTTGGGGGAATGCCAGCTTTCAGTTAAGGCAAGAAGGTGAAGGCATGGTTCTGTGAGGAGATGAAGGATGCAGATTAGAGTGCTTACCATGAAACTGTGGCTTTCACAGGGGAAAAAGTTTCAGGGAGGTCAGAGGTGGAAACAAGTTGCGGGGTAAAAAAGCATAGGAGAGTTTGGGTATGAGTAAGGAGAAATTTTTTCTTTACAGGTAACTAATAACAAGAATAAATGGTGTGGATGAGATTTGTTGACTTTAAGATTGTGGAGAAATGTGAGTATGAATTTGACAAGAAAACTGACATTAACTTCAAGGTGATAAGAGATGTACTGATTTACACAGGAGCTGTTTTCTGCTGATTTGGGGGCAACAGGAAGTGCTTCTGGTACTACCAAAAGGGCTGAAAGATAACCCTTATCGTCACCCAACTAATTATCCTAAGTCCATATGTTCCATTTTCTCCATTTCTAAAAGAGTAATATCTATTTCTCTGAATTGTCATAAGAATCAAATTAAGTTATGTGTATGAAAGTGCCTTAGAAAAATGCAGAATTCCAGACATGGGTAAGTTAGTGCTATTTCAGTGTTAGTCCGTTCAAACTTTGTGTATGCTGAATTCTTTATCAGAAATTCCAAGTGTAACGTTGTTCCTAATAAAAAGTAGGAATTACTTTCAATGATTTGTTTAAAGGCATGGCTTTTTGGAAAGGATTATGAGAAAAGCCAGTAGTGTCTGCATCATATTCTGCAAAACAAAATAATTTACCATAAATATAGCAGGAATGGAAAAGTCCTCATAGGAGAGGGATTTTTTCTTTTGTCATTCTCTCCATTACAAATGATTTACATATTTTCCACTTAAGAACAACAGATCAGGACTTCCCTTGAAGTCCTCTAGCAAAGTTCAAACAGCCACAAGTTGAGACTCTGGGTCACTAGCCAATATTTGTTCAGAGAGGGCTAAGTAAGTCAGTTTAATAGTCCGAAACTGGAAATTTCTTTCCTTTCCCATACAAAAGCCTTCCTCCTCCCCTTCCTTTGCTCAGGCATTTCACTCATTCCAACGCATGGAGGCCAATACACACGCAATATTTAGTACCAGACAAAAGCCACTTCAGCCTTAAGTATTTCCTTTTATACTGTTTTTCTTAAGGAGAGAGAAGTGTGTTCATGCTTGTTTTCATTTTACCTTTAGAAAAATCTAATATTCTTGAGACGCTAGTGAAATAGCAAAAAGGTTTTCTTTACTAAATATAAGCCAGGGAAGGTCTTTGTTCAAGAATTTACGTTCAAGAAATATCGATTTCGGATGTGAAAAAGTGGTGTCTATTGTTGAGATACTTTATGAGATTAAAACAAATGCTCCATCACATTTTCCAAATCCTCACTGTACAATGGAAACACTATACTGTATCAGACGTATGGCCAGAGCAGCTCTACAGTCCTCAGCCACAAAAACCAAGAAATCTGCTTGAGAATGTCCCATATATTCTGACATCAGAGTTGAACAACTCAAATATTTATGGAATGAGATTATTTTGAAACAGAGAATGATTAAAGGAAATTAAGTTTTTCTGGAATCCTGAACTTAAGAAATCTGTTGCAATGTTTTATTTATGTCAAAAGTAATATATTTTCATTGTTGAAGATGTAAAATAAACAGATAAAATGAAGGAAAAATATCAAGCCGTAATTTATCCATGCAGAGATCACAGTGCAAATAAGTATATTTGGTATGCAAACCCTTCAGGTGTTTTCTTCCAAATCCATATCCATATTTAACAAACATGGGCTCTTACTAGACATACTACCTTGTAATCTCCTGAACATATGCCTGTGTCAAAGCCCATGGTTAAGGGCACAGGCTCCTGTCAGGCTTCTTGGGTTTGTGCCTAGCTCTGTCACCAACTAATGGGATGACAGGGGGCAAGATTCTTAATCATTCTGCTGATAGCAGTGAAGGTTTTGAGCAGGGGAGTGACAGAATCTAGAGCTCTTTGAAGGATTAGCTTGCTGTCAGCCAAGATCAGAAGTCTGAATAAAAGAGGCTTATAGTGGGGAGATCAGCAGTTCAATCAATTGGAATCTGAATGGAAATATCAAGTATGTGTTTGGATTCTGATTTGCAGAAAAGTATGGATAGAGTTAGAAATGTGGAAATTGTGGGCACACAGATATTTAGAGCTTTGAGACTGTACAGGTGCAAGGGAGTAAATGTAGATTTAAGAAGAGCAAGGAGTGAGCATGGGCCCTCCACCCCGAGCAGGTAGAGAAGAGAATCCAAAGTGTGACAGAGGTGGAGTTACCTGGTGGGGAAAGGATGCTGAGCTGGTGCAGCTTTTTCAGGGTGCAGAGAATGACGACACTTGAGTAGATGACCTCCACTGGTATGATTTTGCTTTGCTATTCACTCTGCTCCTGTGCTCGGACATTCCAGCGTCTCTGCCTCTTGTGATCTTTATCAAGGTAGCTTATGGTCTCTGATATTCTTTGTGGACTTTCTTTTTTCCTGTAAATAATCTGTTTGGTCTGTTCATCCTTGCTGCTTTTATTCATTTACTACCATTGTGTCTCAAACCCACTAGAATCAGGCTTCTTCTCAACTCCAACAGTGAAACTGTTTTTATCAGCTTTACCAGTGATCTCCGCTCAGTTCCCAGGGCTCTTCTCATCCTATCAGCAGCCTTGGACAGAGTTCATTCCCTCTTACTTGAAATATTTTTTGCTTTGCCTCCAGCACAGCACTTCCTCCTGCTTCTCACAGGCCACTTTTCCCACATATTTGACCATTTCTCCTTTCTCTGATTTCTAAGTGCTAGAGTGAGTGCCCAAGCTCAGTCCTTGAAGCTTTTCTATTTATGCTTACTCCTTTGGTGAACTCTTCTGATCTCATAAATATAAATACTGTACACTAAAAGATTCTAAAACTTATAACTCCTGCCTGGACTTTTCTCTTGAATTGAGGATCCTATATCCGACTACATAATGGCATTGCCACTTAGATGTCGAATACGCATTAGTAGTGGACTGTGTTATTGTTCGAAATATTTTTTGCCCTAGTCAGTCCTAGGATTATACGGAACCCTGGTCCATGGATGTCAGTGTTGGCCATGTGACGTGCTTTGGTCAATGACATGTGAGGAGTGACGTGTGCCAGTTTTGAGAAGAAGCCTTAAGAAGCACCCATGTACTCTCTCTTCTCTGTTCTGATACCAGAAACATCCCCACTCCTTTAGCCTGGGTACTGGGATGACGTCCACACAGCCAAAACAACCTGCTGTGAACACAAACGTGAGCAAGAAATAGACCTTTTTGTTTTAAGGAATTAAGATTTTTGGAATTGTTTACTGCAACAATCTTAGTCTAAACAGACTGATATAGCATCTCAAAGGACTATGCCCCAAACGGAATGCCTGGTATTCCCTGACTCAAACCTGCTCTTCCCAGAGTTCCCCATCATAGTAAACATTGGCTTCAACCTTCCAGTTTTTGGAGTAAGAACATTGGTGTTATTCTGGATTGCTGTCAGCATCTCATACTCCACATATAGGCACTGGGGATACTCTGGTGAACCAAAAACAGACAAAAACAAAAACAAAAAATTCCTGTTGCAATTACATTCAGTGAGAAAAAAAACAGACAATAATAAATAATTATAGTAAGTTAAATATGTAGTGAATACTTATATATAATATTAAATATCTGAATTTCAATATCTAGAAGGTAACGGATGCAACGGAAATAAGAGAACAAGGGGTAGGGGATGGGAGTGCTGGGGGTGAGAGTGAGTAGGTAGGTTAGCAGGGTCGTTAGAGTTGACCTCACTGGGGAAGAAACATTTGAGCAAAGACTGGAAGGAGATTAGACGAATAATCTGCATGACTAGTAGTAGAAGGAGTGTTCTAGGCAGGACAGCCAGTGCAGGGGTGTGCCTCTGGGAACATGCCTGGCTGGCATAAGTTAACCAGAAATCCAGAGTAAGCAACGGAAATATTGGTGTGGCTCCTGTCAGAATGTATAGAGGTGGGCAGGTGGCATATAATGTAGAGACTCATGGGTCCTCATTGGTAAGTACTTTAGCTTTTACTCTCTGTGGGATTTGGAATCATTGGAGGTTGTTGAGCAGAGTGACATGATTTAACTTACATTTTAAAAGGACCACTCTGGCTGTTGTGTTGAGACTAGATAGTAATGGGGGTGGGAGGAAGGTTGGAAGTAGGGAGACCAAATACGTTACTGAATAATTGACATGAGAGGTGATGGTGCTTAGTTAAGATTGATAATAGCGATAAGATCAGATTCTAGATGTACTTTAAAGAATTTCCTAATGGATTGGATATGAAAAATTAAAGAGAAGCATCAAATATGATTTCAAAATTTTTGTCCTGAGTAGATGGCAGAATGGAGTTTCCTTTAACTAAGCTGGTTGCAGGTTTTGAGAGGGCAAGAGGAGCTCTCCCCATAGGAGCCCAGTTTCAGACATATTTATAACATCTGTTAGACATGTGTATGGGGTAATTTAATAGGCAGCTGGATATTCAAGCCTGGAGTTCAGGGAAGAGGTCTATACAGGGGTATACATCTGGGAGCCATTGGCATATATTTAGTGTGGGAGTGAATGTCTGAAGAGAAGATCCTTATCAAGTTGTATACATTAAATATGTATAGATTTTTTTGAGAGAGAGAGAAGAGAGACAAGAACCTAAGACAAAAACCCATTACCCATGAGAAAAGTCTGGAAGCAGAAGAGGAAAAAACCAAGGTAACTGAAAAGGAGCAATTCATCAGGTAAAGGAAAGCCAAGAAAGTGTGGTGTCCTGGAAACCAAGAAAATAAAAGCTTTTCAAGGGAGGAAGAATGATCAGCTGTTGCTGAAAAGATGAACACTGAGAAGTGCCCATTATATTTGGGGACGTGCAGGCTAGTGGACACCTTACCAAAGTAGTTTGGATGGCATGGTGGCAGTAAAAGCCTGATAGGACAGTGAGAGGAGAGGTGGGGAGAGCTGGGGAGAGATTGGGGAGAGCACTGAAAACTTTTTGGGGGAATTTGGTTGTAAAGCAGAGCAGAGAAACTGATCAGTAAGTGGTGGGGAAAGTGTGGAGAAACTAAGGCTTGTTTTAATTATGGTATGATGTTCAAAGTCGGCTTTTATTAAATGTTTGATAACAGTAATGTGACTTACATCCATATCCTAAATTGTTTTCAGGTACGATGACATCCTTTTACATCATTCTACATGCACCACATTCATGGTTTTTTCCAGGTGTGATTTTAACTGAAAAGTTGCTTAAAAAAAATGAGAATGATGGGTAAATTCACCATTAATCATGTTTATAGTTTTTGTAGTCAGTTTATGTAGTAAACACTTCAGCAAATAAGAAACTTGCCCTCTAAAACTGAAAACATCATTTTCTAAAGTAATACCAAATCACTAATTGATTTGTTTATTCTGGTTAGCATCATATAGGATAATGACTTTATAAAAGCATAATTCAGTCTGTCTTAGACTGGAGCACTAATGCTCCTGTGTTTTAATGAAAGTGAACCATATGATCACTTAAATTGTTTTACATACCATCATTACCTATTGGTAATAATTGTTAACATTTATTGAGAGCTTCATGCCAGGCTACTAGGCTTTAGTTCTCACAATAATGTTTGTGTTAATCATTATTATCCTCATTTTATAGATGAACAAGCAGAAAGCCAGAGCACAGAAAGGTAAATAACTCAGCACAAGTCTTCACAGATGGTAAGCTGTAGAGCTGACTCTGGAGCCTGCTCTGAAGCAGGGCTGCTGTTAGCCCCCCATGGTACCTGTAGGAAATTAGAAAACAGCACTCCACTTTGCAAATAAAATTTAAACCCACAAACTCTAATGGCTGTCTCCCAGTGGAGCTTTTCAGAACGCCAACTGGTAGCAGCTCGACCTGTGTGCAGAGCACTGCCTGTGGTTCCAGAACTTGGCCAGGAGGCCTGGAATCTCCAGGCCTGCCTGTACTTTCATATGTTAATATTTAAGATGTGAATTAGAGAATTCTTATTTGTGATGTTCTTGTACAGTGTGCAACCTGAACGGTCCCATGTGGCAACCTTTTTCCTAATCATTCTTGTGTTCGTTAGACAGTATCAAGTGTCTACCTACAAGCAAGGCACTGTATTAAGGCACTACAGGAGATCCAAAGATACCTATTCTTTTTATCAAGGAACATAATTTCCAGTAGGAAAAATATGTACATAAATAATACATAATACAAAGTGACAAGTTCTACAAGAGAAGTACTGAAAAATTGCTACGTGGTTTTACAAGAGGAAGTGCTTATTTCAGTTTGGTTAATTAAGGAACACTTCATGAAGGAGGTAGGTAGTATTTGAGGAGTGGCTTGGAAGGTGGAATTTGGATGTGCAGATATGGGAACAAGGATATTTCAGAAAGAGGGAACAGTGTGAATAAAATCAGAGTGAGGTGAAGGTGTACTTCATGCATGAAAATAGTGGATACTTCAGTTGGGCAAAGTAATGTACTGATTCTGAACCCTGACTTGGGTCCCTGAGGGGCTATGAAGCTATGACAGTGGTTCCCCAAACCACTGGCAAACCACAAAAGCAATGAAAAACGTCTTGAACACATAAATAAAACTAAAAAATATATAAACGGTTTGATTAATACAACATAAATTCACTGTGACATTACTGAATTCAACAAAGAAGTCTGTTCTTATGTATTTTCTAAATCAACAAATACCAAGGGCACAACTACTATAATGAGCTAGTCTAAGAAATTTTTCAATTTTAAAAAAGTTCTGTGTTTAGACAGACTGGTGGGTTCTGGAGTTAGACAGATCATTATCTGAACTCAATCACTATTAATAATTAGTGTGTGATATGGGCCAAGTCTCTCGAATTTATTTCTTCATCTCTGTAGTGGGGATTATAAAACCAACCTTGCTTATTTTGACCATTATAGAAATACCTGACACATTTTAGGTGTTCAACAAATGCTAAGTATTATAAAATGAAAAGCTGAGGTTGAATCACTGTCCACCTTTAATACCAGTCTAAGGAATTGGTATTTTATTTTGGGCACGACAGTTACTGAATGGTTTTTGTTCCAGTGACAGGAGAATCTGTTCCTTCTTAACTACGGAAACCTATTAGGTTATTGCGGAGGTGGAGGTGAGGCATAATGAGGCATAGGCAGTGAGTTTCTGGAATATTTCAGACCATAAACTACAGGACTCAGCATTTACCTGTTTATGAGGAATGTCAGATAACAGCCACTATTTTGATCTAGCTGGTACTGTTAACAACAGAAACTAAACAGAGCTGTTAAGTTCAGTTTTGGACACTGTACTTAATTAAGCATCTAAAATTATCGTGGCTGAAAATGCACACACAAATCGTCAAACACGATGTCTATTGAAAAGAAAAAATTTTGTTCATTCTCTTTAAAAGACTGGGTTTTTAAAAGCTTTTTCTTTAACGGAAGGTGTAATACACTCGGGGTGGGATATATTACAAGCTTGGGGAAAGGCCGTCCAGATTACCCAAGCGCCACTTAGCCCGACGTTAGAGCGCGCCAGGGATGTCACTGCGACGTGGGCCGCCCTAATGCGTCTCGGCGGACGTCTTGCGTCATTACCAGCGAGACGCGGCTGGCGGAGCGACTCCCTTAGCCGCCGCCGGCTCCTCCCAGTAGCACCATCGCGCGTGCTCGCGCGCCCCCTGGTGGCTGCCGGTTTTGAGGTTGGCCCCGGCATTGAGGCCCAACACGGAGTCGCTCCCTCTGGCGGCGGCCTGGATCAGCGCGGGCGCCCAACTCCCTGCCCGGCCCAGCAGTAGGCGAGGGGCGACGCCTCGAGGTCAAACCGAGGAGGTGCAGGAGGCGGACTCTGCTTCGGCCCAGTCGGGCTGGCGGGGCGGAGGCTCGCGGTGCCCGGGGGCACGTGCTATGGCGGAGGAGCAGGAGTGCGGTCGCGCGGCGTCAGGCTCTGACTGCCAGGCAGCGGCGACTGCGGAACCTGCTGTATCGTCAGCGGAGGCCGCCGAGGTCGTCGCAAGATCACCGAAGCCGGAGGGCTACAGCAGCAAGTGCGTGTTCTGCCGGATCGCGGGGCAGCAGGAGCCGGGCACGGAGCTCCTCTCCTGTGAGGTGCGCAGGGACGCGCGACCGCGGGGGTCGGTCGGGGACGCCTGGCCGCTGCGGGCCGGGGCGGGGCTGTGCCGCGAACCCCGCAGGGCTCCCGGGAGGGAGGGAGGCTTCTCTGGGGCGGCCGGGGGCGGAGGACTGCGGCGGGTGCGGCCGGGGAGGCTGGGTGGCCTCGCGGTGGTGCCGGCCGGGCTTCTCCCCCAGCCGAGCCGCGACCGTGTGCAGCGGCATCTCTGCTGTTCCGAGGGGACAAAGCGTGGTGATAAAGCCAAATACTTCGACTTTCTAGACACTGCTTTTAAACTCTGCACACTGGAGTACTGATAGTGAGGAGAAAGCTAATACAAGATAGATAATGGCATCATGAAAAGCTCGTTTGTTAGAGCGACTGAAAGTGAGCTGGGGATAGCGGGTCTGAGGCCGAGCCTCTGCTTTTCACTGAAGCGTTCCGTTCCTAGAAGTGTTGTCAGTTGGAATGTGTGCACATTTTCATGGCACTAAGACTTTGCCCCGGTGTTTTAAAACAGATACCCGGTACACGCTTGCTTCTACCGGTTCTACTTGTTTTTTTTTTTTAAAACAACAACAACAGTCTTTTGAGAGAATCCAAAACCTCCAAAGATTCTGTTTTTTTGGAGTAATCAGTATTCATTTGTTGAAAGTTCATTGAATTCTAAGCACCTGTGTTGGAGATTCCGTGGTGAACAAGACAAAGGATAGTTCCTGTCGGTGTCTTGGGATCTAAAGAGTGGAATGTGTACCGACAGAGGAGGCAGCTGATCGCCAGGCCCTGTGCTGTGCTGATGTGCTTTTACCACCTGCAGTATTTTGCAAACCTGTGGGAGGGGCACCTAACCTAGATTTGAAGGGCTAAGGAAAGCTTTCGGGAGGAAGTGAGACATGAAGACAGGATTAGGAGTTGACCAGGTAAGAGAATAACGTCGTAGGTGGAGAGAACCTTGAGACGTTCGGTTCGTGCCGTAGAGCTGGCAGAAATTCAGTCTAACTGGAGCATAGAGTTTGAAGGGATGAGTGATGAACCATGAGGCTTAAGAGGTAAACAAGGGGCCAGATTATCTACGGTGTTGTAATTTATGTAAAGGAGTTTTGTCTTTAACTGAAGAGTGAAAGAAACTTTCACAGTGTTTAATGCTGGGGTGGGAGGAGGGGCTTGGGGAGTGGTATCCAGAGGTTTGGTCGTTGAAAGATCACCCTGGTACTATTGTGGAGAATAATTTGGAGAGGACCAGTCTGGAGGCATGGAGACCTGTTAGGAGGCTACTGATGAAGGCCTGAAATAAGAATGTGGTAGTGGGAATGAAGAAAAGTGGATCAATTTAAGGATGTTTAGGAGTTAAAACAGGCAGGACTTGTTGATTGATATAGCCTAGGGGTTCTCACCTGGGGGCAGTTGCTCCCTGAGGGGATATTTGGCAATATCTTGAGACAGTTTTGATTGTGGCAACTTGGCAGGGAGGTGAGGAACGTTACTGGCACCTCAGGAGTGGAGGCGAGCTTTGCTAACATTACACAATGCATGGGACAGCGGTCTGCAACAAAGGATTATCTGACCCCAAAATGTCAATAGTGCCTTAGTTGAAAAACCCTGATTTACTAAATGGGTGTAGGAGAATGAGGAAGAGAAGTGGGGAAGTCAAGGATGATTTACAAATTTCTGGTTAGGATAAATTGGTAGTGGTGGTACCATTTCATTAAGGTTGGGAATATAGGAGGAGAACAGATGGCCAGGAGAGTGGTAGGAAGTAGCAAAGTGATGAGTTCACTTTGGAGTTGAGGAGTTGGAGGTGAGTGTGAGGCATACAGTGGTTAGATAGTCTGACATTCCAGAGAGCTTGGGATCTCCAGCCCAGATTGTGGGAACTTCCAGTTCATAGATGGAAATTGAAAAGAGAGGAATTAAAGAGATCACCCAGGAAATACATGTGGAGTAAGAAGTGCAGGGGGCCTACACAGGGCCCTGAAGAACACTAACATCATAATGGAGGGGCCGAGGAAGGGGACCTGAAAAGGGGATAGAGAAGAAACAGTCAGAGAAATAGAAAACTAGGAAGGCTAAGAAAAGCCAGTATTTTCAGAAGAAAGAATTTATCAGCAGTTTCAGCAGCATCAACCTTCCCTAGTCAAGTCTGAGTTAGGTGACCCCCCCTACATGCTTGTGGAGAGGCCAGGTTAGATCAGGGTTGGTTTTGTCCCCAAACTGATGGTCACTGACTTCAAGGAGAGCAATTGCTGTGTTGAGGCAGAAGGTAGATGGCGGTCGAATGAGAAGGATCTGGGGGTGCACAGTTGAAGATAGCAAACACAAATGTTCAAGGAAGTTTGGAAGTCTTGGGGAAGACAGCAAGGCAGTCGTAACAACTCCAGAAGAAGTTGGGGGTTAAAAGAAAGTTTTTTAAAACAGTGAAGACTTTGGTGTGTTTAAATTTTTTTCTTTGTTAGGAACATTCTCAGAGTAAACTATATGAAGAGTCTGGGGACCTTTTTATAGAGGAAATTGGACATGATCGATCTTTTAACTAATTTATACCCTAAATAGGGGGCACAGGATGGGTATATACAATAGTTCATATAATACAGAACATAAGCAAGAATACATGTTTGTGTTCCAGTAGTGCCCCAGAAAGTTGCATATCTCTTTCAAATTAAATCTAAGATGATTTGATACACTAATTAAAGGTTAAAGGTCAATGTTTTTAAAAAGAGAATAATCATCTAATAATTTGTGTGTTTTACATTAAATGTAAAAAATATATTTATTCATATATATTCATTATAAACATTTAGAAACACTTGGGTTTATAAAGTAAGGTATACTTATAATTAAGTGCAGAGAAGAAAATTTGATGTGGAATAATTGGAGTTGCCAGCACTATGTGGGCTTAGCCAGGGAAACCTTTTCAGCAAAAGCTAGAGATGAACCCTATGCCCCGTATGCCTCTATATAGTGTTTCCATGTTATGTACTGCAGAATTAAAAGTAAGCAAAGACTGGAGTGTGTATTCTCAATGGGGAAGATACCATTCCCAAAGGGGTGAAAATTGGTTCTTGGGAGGCAGTATCTTATTCATGTATAAGGCAAATATATATGCAGAATATGTAAACAGATAAAGAATATTGAGGTAAAGAGATAAAGAGTGTCTGTGGTATTAAAATATGATGGAATTAGGAAAAAAAGGTCTTAAAAATGTCCTTAGAGGGGCAAAAAAAAATGGTTGAGAAACACTGGGCTAGATGTTTAGTTTCACCTTAATTGAAGCCATGCTGAGGAAATACTAGTTTAAGTTGAATGTTCTCCCCCTTCTTTCATCAAAATTGCCCTATACCTCAGATGTCATAGTACTGAAATGTTTGTTGAAATTTTCATTCTTTTTATTGCTTTAAGCTAGTAGTCAGGGTTTATTTGCAGGAAAGAAAGAGCATTCTAGCTCTTTTAAGCAGAAATTGGGAATTATTTGCTAAGAAAGCCATGGCCAGGGCTGGAGTAGGTTCTAGAAACACAGCCAAGAGTAACAGCCAGAACAGCGCTGCAGAACTGGCTCAGTGGGGCGCTGTTTTTCCTGTGCGCCAGTCAGGGAGGTAGGAGTCAGGTGACTGCCCTTAGAACTTGAACTTCAGGAAGATGTCCCCTTAGGTGTGATCTGGAGGTGGGGAAGCAGAGCTACTTCCCCTTTTGGCAGTGCTTCCAATGGAAGTACTATTGGCATTTTGGGTTGGACTCTGCTTTATTGTGCAGGGCTATTCTACCAATTGCTTTGCATTCTTGACCTCTGGGCACTAAATGCCTGTAGCCTCTAAAACCAGAAGAGCACCTGCATGTTGCTAGTCTCCTCTGAGAAGCCGTACTGCTTCAGAGCCACACTATACCTGTACTGGCAGTCCATGCTAACAGAAATGGATGTTTCATGCCCTCTTGACTCCCACGGAGCTTGACTATTGGAATTGGGGGAAAAGAAAGAAAAAAACTGCCTCTGTAATCTTACAGCTGACCACCTCTGCCCGCTGGAACTAGCAGAAGCGTCAGAAAGATGGTTTTGCCTTAGGTCAGTTTTTTTCAAAGCAAGGACGACTAATTAGCAAGATCTGAATTGCATCTGGGATTTTTCGCTTTTTAAGTGTCTGTAGTACAGAAGGCACAGAAGAATTTGGAATGAAGGTTGAGTACCAATCTACCCTGCTCACCATAGTTTATTTGCTGTATTTAAGTGGATGCTTAGCCTAGATATTAGATTCAGTGGTGATAAAGAAGTAAAGATAGACTAGCTGTTTAATTTACTCTAAATCCAATCTTAGCATTCTCAAAAGGGGTTAAAAATTGATTTTCTTCCTGTGTCAGGGACAGGGGCAAAAAATGTTTATTCTTTATATATATATATAAATTCAGGTCTACTGTATAGGACATAAACAGATACACTAAATATAGCTGTGGTATTACAATATCATGGGAGGGGGGCAGATAGGTAAAAAAAAGTCTAAAAAAGTTCCTTAGGTGGGTGATAATGGGAAAAGGTTGAGAAACACTGTTCTAGTCAAACAATGGCCGTAATTCTAACTTTAAGAACGTCTTTTGCAAGAGCAGACTGAAAAATCATGGAAAATCCATCTCTGCTACTGGAAAAGTAACTGAAAATTCCTAATGATACACCACTTTTTTTAAGGGGTAGAGGAGTGTTGTTATTTAAACAAACTGTCATTTATTCAACAGTTTTTACAGGCTTACTATATGTTATTCAGTGGAGTTCAGAGAAGAATATGATGTGTCCTACTATGATCTAAACTGAAAACACAATGGAAAATTCTTTGTAGGGGTTGTCATTAGTGATTGATATTCAAAATTTTGTATTTTAAAGTCACTTGAAATCATCTTTACTTTGTGTGGTTATGCTACCAACATGACACAGGTTCATTTGCTTCTATTTGTTTTAAATTTTTAGGGACTACTTATTTTTTATTTTTAAGTCCAAAAATATATTTAAATATTCACATTTCTAAGTCAAAATTGTAAAGCAACATAAATGTGGAAAAGTCTAACGTTCTTTCTCTTTGCATCTCTACCTTGTTCCTCTTCCCCATTAAGAAACTTAAAAAAAAAGGTTTTTAGTTTATCCTTCCATTTGTAAGTAGGTATGTGTATGTTTATATTTGTATTCCCCCTTCTTACACAAAAGATTGCTTAACCACCCTCCTGCTCCTACTTTATTTTTTTTAATTTAGGAGTATATTCCAGAAATGATTTCATAAGTATATAAAGATCTTCTTTCCTTTTTATAGTTACACATTACTCCATTGTATGGATTTATCAATAATTTATTCAACTGGTCTCCTAATTGACTATGGACACTTGGGTTATTTCATTCTTTTGCTGTCATAAATCATGCTACAGAAAATTGTCTTACACATACATCATTTCATATTTTTTTCAGAATTTCTTTGGAATCGGAGGAGAGTTTTCTAAAAAAGTCTAAATAAATGGCTGGGTCAGTAGTAGCAATGGAGAAAGGGTGATATCAAAGAGCCAGTTTCAAAATTTTAGAAAGCTTAATGGAAGTTTAATTCAATTGTAGATTGCATAGGTTAACTATAATGTCAAGTTTCTTTGCTTTTGATGAGAATTTTATCTTCTGGTGATGATGACAGATGTTGATTGGTGGTGTTAAAAAACAGTTCGTCTGAGCACATTTAAAGATCAAATTGGCTCTATTCAGTGATTCATCAGGGGCAGTATTCCATCTAGCAAATAGAAAAGAGCTGTTAAGGTGCAGAAGAGAAAAAAGTTTTTAAAGGCAAAGAGGGAATGAAAAAAAGGGCATTATTAGCAAAGAATGCATTGTTATAAGTAGGTTACCCTCCTTAGGGGAATGGCATTGGTCTGGCACTGAATTTCCTAGTGCTTGTCAGGAAATTCTCATGTTGACTGGTTGAAGGTTACATTCCTGGGGGGCTGAAATTTCAGTTAGGTTATGTATTAAGTCTTGGTTTGCTGACAAGGGGCCATTAACACGAATGACTCTATTTTGGGCTTGTGGTTTTCTTTTCACAGTAGTTTTTTTACTAATTAGAATTGGGGAAGTTTATTTATTCATATAAGACATGTATTAAAACCTTTCACAATAGGGATTTAGGACACAAAGAGAACTGGACATTTGGTTGTTCTTATGGCTGAGTCATAAGTATGAGACAGCAGACTTTTAAGAGTTCTTTAAATTTTTTCTCTTTTTATCCTTTAGACTGGTACTTTTTAGTTCCATAAATCTAAAGCAGTGTTATGCCTACTTTGAGGTAAAATTCAGCTATGTTATCTCAGATTAATTCTAATCAGGATGTAGTCTATACCAGAAAGATTTACCTTTGGATTTCAAAAAGGGGAATGCCATAACTGAGGGAAAATAAAGACACACATAAAGTTGTCATTTTATGAACCAGTCTGGGAAGTACAGTTGTGGCAGTTTTGTTGTGCTAGATTTGATTCCCAATACTAATTACTTCTCAGCTGGAAGCATTAAAGAAATAATGGAAAACCTTAAACAATCAAAAATATCGTGTTCCTTGAGCTTATCCTTTTCTAAAACATTCCACAGATATCAATATTTAAAGTTATAATTAGACAGAAAAGCTATAATAAAAATGGATTAAAATTAATATAATTATCATGTTTGTTATTTTAGGGTTAGTAATTGGGGTTCCCCAGGTCATCTAACATTCTGGGATTAATAGATGTGTACATATATGAATACATATATACAAATACAAATAAGTGTATATACATACACATGTAAATATTTGTATATGTACACATACACAAAACTAGTCTGAGCCTATGTCTAGGAATCACAGTTAACCCATCACTCCCCAGTATATCAGAAGATGTTCTTATGGGCTGGGGGAGTATGTGATATATATTATCCCTAGTCACTGCTCATGATTTTCTGTTTCTACTGAATGTTCCATCTCAGCCTCAAACTTTGTCTTGCATTAACCAAAGAAAGAAATACAGATTCCTTTTATTTTATTTTTCCTGACATATTAACACAAAGCAATAGTTGCTATAGACTTTTTCTGAAAGTTTGGGGGTAATAAAGGATTCTCATTCTTCAAGCACAGCATTAAATCCCTATTTCTGTAGGTGGGCACCTTAATTCAGTTCTTGTTTATGTACATTCCGCCAAGCTTATGACACATTCAGTTTACTCATCACTATGGTTACTGTAAAATTTAAAAAGTAACAGTTTTTCCCCCTTGTCCTATAGGCAGTTTACATTCAGTGTTGGAAAAATAGTCAAGATTTTTGTATTGTTTTGCCCTGGTGTTTTAGCAGCTTCTGGGTTAAAGATCTATAAGTAAGGACAGCAGCAAGGTCACCATCTGAACAGTATTTTAATAAAGTGATATTGTGGTCATATTACAGAAGTCTTCAGGTAGCATAAGGGACACATAATACCTTGTTTTTGCTGCCTTTCATTTAAATCATGGCTCTACTGGGGGCTAAAGTAGAGAAAAAGTCTCATTCACTGTGTGGTCTCATGGGAGGTCAACTTCTCAGTTGCCTGAAGCTTAGATGAACAGTATGGATACTGATAAGGAGGTTTCTGGTGCAATATGTGCAGTTGCCTGTCACCATTATTCTCATTGAAACCAAGATGGCTAGTAAGGATTTGAAGCCCTCATTCAAGCTGAGTTTTAGATCCTGGAATGGGCAACTAATGAGCAACAGTGCTTTCTGGGAATTTTTTCTGAGGGAAACTATACTTACTGATACTGATTTTATTTAATTTGGGCTAAGTTTTATATAAGATATTGAATAAAGTTATTTAGGGAATATAGATTTTTCTCTTGGGAAAGCATGAAACTCAAATGTTAATAGGTGGAAAGGCTCCTTTTTTCACTTTTCTTTTTTCCTTACATTGCTGTGTGTACTATATAAACCAAAAAACTGATGTAATGATTGGAAACTTAAACTTAGAATAGTGTGGGTAAAATTGTAATATTTCCAGAATATCTCACCTGGCTTTAGTGCATCTGCATATCAGTAGGCATTCCTTAGGGGTGGAGATAAGTTCATCTCCATGTCAGTGGGTAATTACCTGGGCAACAGAGGGCTTATCTGAATCTGAGAGGTGAGGAAGAGGGCTGGTTTGCTTCTGCCAGAGCAGGAAAGAGAGACAGCCCCGGACTGCAGTTTGCAAGCAATAAACGGATTTTAAACTTTATTTCTCCCCTTGACTAATTTCAGTTTTAGAGGTATTAGGATTTCCTTTCCCTGGACTTACAAATAGTATACCAGAGTTTGGTTCAGGATTTCAAAGGTAATTTTTAATGCTGTAAACATAAAAAGTATTTATATGTAATTGCTGTAAAACTGTTTAAAAATGTAACCCCTGGATATGTAAATGCCAGATGATATACTTGTTATAACTGAAGAACATGCCACTTTGAAAAAAAATTAAATATAAAAAAGAATTTATCAAGCTTGCTAGGATTCTGTAGTCAAATCTTTAAAAGTATATATTAAATGTGAAAAATCTTTAGGGTAGAGATGGAGAAATATAAAACGAAATAAAAATACTCTGGGATTGTTTTAATCAGCTTCATTCATAATTGTTTTCCTGAAATTGACTTTATGTAAGTTTTTTTATTCTCTAGAATAAGTGATCATTTCATGAAGGATGGTAAAGCTTGTTTTTATAGGTTTGGGGAATAATCACAAAATTTCTCAGTGGAGCTTAGTTGTAAATTAATACAATTTCCCTATCAGACTGAGATTTATGATGTGTAAGACATGCCAGATAGCATTAAAGAGATTTAAAAAAAATTTACAAACACATGATATATTTTATCCTTTAGAATGAAGACCTAGTGTGCTTCAGAGATATCAAACCAGCAGTGCCTCACCATTACCTTGTGGTACCAAAGAAGCATATTGGAAACTGCAAAGATCTAAGAAAAGAGCACATAGAACTGGGTAAGAAGATGGAAGTATTCTTCAGGGTTATGTCATCTTGAGTTAGCATACATGATGGTGGTGATGGTTAAAAAGAAAAAGTTTAGTCAGGTATTATGAAAAAGGAGCATTGTGGCTTTTTGAAGCTTTCATTGTAAAACATTTCAAATATATACAAAAATAAAGAAAACAGTATGCTTTCCATTTATGTACCACCTCAACATTTATTAACTTGTGGCCAATCATTTTTTATCTGTTAACTTTCTCCCACAGTGGATTTGCAGCAAATCCTAGATAGCATGTTATTTAATCTTTAAAATCACTAAAAGATAATGCCACTTTATGTTTTTAACTGATGGCTTTTCTTGATTCTGAAAATGAAAGGTGCTATGAAAAATTATAAACAAATAAGCCATGATATGACACATGAGATCATATTGCCTGACAGTGAGATCATAGTGGTACCTGCCTTTTAGTTTCCTGTGTAGATGAACTAACACCAAAAGTTTAATGTGATTTTAGTGATGAACTTTTACCTTCTGAAAAGGAGATTCTAAATCTTTTCTCTTATAGGATTATCCTTTATTTTTCTATTCATGATTTCTGTGACTTTTCAGGTATCATTTACTGAGACATTTCTAAGTTTACTTCAAAGCTTCTTTGATAAACCTTTGTCACCAGAGTCTGGGATTAGTTTAGTTAATACTTTAAAATAGCTGACAAGATAGATAAGTTAGGTAAGATTTTTTGAAGGTGAATAAGAAATCTCTTTGATGGGAAACCTTGATGTTTAGTTCATAGTGTTACAATTGCTGAATTACCTGCTTTAAAACTGTTCTTTCTAGATATTGCAAAGTTCCTTAGTCATCTGAAGTTCTCTCAATACATTTCACACTCATTCCAACAGATGGAGGCCAATATATATACAATATTTAGTACCAAGCAAAGCTTTAAGTATTTCTTTTTATACTTTCTTAAGGGGAGAAATGTGTTCATGCTTTTCTTTTTCTAGTATGTTATTTTTCTTATTAAAAGTTTTTATAACTCTTGCAAATCTAATGTTACTAAGTTTTAAGAAGGTGGTGGGTATTTGGGATTTCATTATACTGTTCTTTCTGATTCTGTGTATATTTGAGTATTTTCATAATAAAAATTTAGAAGTTCTTGTAGGTAATGTTTTATACAGTCTGTAAAGTTGAGAAAATAATAAGCATATGGAGGAGCTCAGTAGCACTATTAAAGCAGGTGATAGAGGGCAGCAGGCAGGTAGAGTTCAGGCCTCCTGTAAGTTTCAAGGCCTTTGTAAGTTTCAAGAAGCTTCAGGGCCCTTGTAAGTTTCAGAGCCCTTGTAAGTTTTAAAAAGCTCCAATCAAACTCAGCCATTCAAAAATGCACTTAGATAGACCTCAGCTCTGATTGGTTATGTCCTATGCAAATGAAGCATTGTACTTTCAGCAGGTCAAGAGTGGGTTGTGATGTTACCAGTTCAGTTCTCCATTAGGTCCATGGGGTGTGGGACTTCTGCTCTCAGGAGACAGTATGAAACCCAGACACCATAGCCCTGACAGCATCCTTCCTTGGAGCCCTTCCTGAGTAACAGGAGCTCTCCTTTTTGGCTCATCAAAAGAGCTTTGCAAATTGCTCCATACTCATATCTGCTGGCTTCATTTTTTGTCACCTCTGAGACACAATCCTGGGAAAAACAGCATCTCAGCTGGTAATACTATCCAGCACTCTGACTGTAACTGACATTTATAGACTCTACCTAACTACAGAATACACATCTTATTAAGAGCACATGCTCACCAAGATAGACCATATTCTAGGCAATGAATAAGTCTAAATATATTTCAAATCATCAAACTCTTATAAAGTATGTTCTCTGACAATGATGGAATTAAGTTAGAAAAATGATAAAATCTAGATATTTTTAAATTAACACTTTTAAAAACTTGTACACAAATAGGTTAAAGAAGACAATATTTTGAACCAGTAACAAAAATTCAGCATATCAAAATTTGTAGAATTTAGCTAAAGAAGTGCCCAGAGGGAAATTTATAGCTTTAAATACTTGTTAGTGTTAGGGGTTGAGTTCATTCTCCTTGATCTTGTCCCCACTGCAACAAAGAATTGAAGGGCAGAGACACAGTAGTGAAGCGGAGCAAAAGTTTTATTTGAATCCACTCTATGGAAGGAGTGAGCCAGAGTCAAGGTAGACAAAGGCAGGTTTTCTTGAATAAAGCAGAAAGGAAGGGGAGCTCCTTGACAGGAACTTGCAAGCTCAAATCGGAGCTTTTAGTAGCCCCTCCCTACTTATCTGAAGTAGGACAAAGAGACTGAAGACTTGTGCTTAAATTCTGGAAAATATAATGAAATATTAAAGTGACAAAGACATCACTGGAAGAGCATAGAGACAAAATGTAATAAGTTGAGCCATAAGAAGTCTTTCAAAAATACACACTCCAAGAAAGGGGAGTGCAGGCAGTGTTAGAGAAAAGCACACTTAAGAGCTTAGGATTCTGTCTCTTAAGGCTTTCAAGAATGGGATAAAGGTAAAGGGTTGTGAGGTTGTGGGGTGGGCATAGGCTTGTTATGTGGTCTCATAATGTCTATCTCCAGTGAGAGACAATATGTCATTATCCACAGTCAGTTCTCTAGATAATTCTGTAGGACAAATTCCCTGTTCTTCTCCAAGATAGTGGCTACCCCCAAGCACCAGGAGCATATCAATTAAGACTGCTTGCGTCACCTTAAGATAGGTTGTTGGCTGATTACTAAAGAATGCCTGGAGGAGCGATTAAAGATGGTGGTGTGAGAGGTGAGACAGGGGCTTACTCCTAAAACCGCATATAATACGAAAGTATAATTAATACAACTAATCCTGAAAGAGCAACAGGAAGGAGGGCTGCGCCAGACTGCATACACCTGGAGAAAAGAATAAACCTCACAGAACAGGGCACCAACACTACTCCCCTGCAAACCGTGAAATTGCTCCAGGGACTGAGCAGCGCCAGAGAGGAGAGCTTCTGGGCACTAGAGGGCGCCACAAACAAATATGCAACGTCAAACGAACCTGGTTCAAAGCAAAATTATGAATACATCAGAGAAAGATTTAAATGAATACAACCTCATGAATCTTCCTGAAAGAGATTTCAAAATAAAAATCATTAACATGCTCATGAAGGTACAGAAAAATATTTAAGAACTCAGGAATGAATTCCGGTTGGAGATACAATCATTACAGAGCACAGTATCAGAAATGAAACATACAATGGAAGGCTTTTAAAGCAGATAAGATACGGTGGATTGACGATAAATGAAATAGAAATTATAAAGAAGAGGAATACAAAGAAGCTGAGGCACATGGGTGTGCTCATCACTATTGGGGTATTGTAGACTCTCAGCAGACAGAGCTAGGAAATGCGTGTATGTATGGTATATGTGTCTATACACATCTATAATTATTTCTGTATATATGGGGAAGTTAGGGTTCCTATGGCCAGGATCCTCACTGAACTTAAACCACCTGATGATGTAACTGGCCTGTTGCTATGCTACTGCTTCCACACCTTTAGGCAATAAGCTATTACTGTGCTATATAGAGAGCTTGGCCCAGTGCTCTGGGCAGAGGCAGAGACACTAGTGCTCAACCTATCGCTGGGAGAACAAGCCAGGTAATAAACCCTTTCACCCCAAAGAAAAAAAAAAAGCTGAGGCACAGAGAGGATCTCTAAAAATGAAAGAATATTGAGAGAACTGTGTGACCAATCCAAATGGAAAAATATTTGCATTATAGGGGTACCAGAAGAAGAAGAGAGGGGAAGAGGGATAGAAAGTGTCTTTGAGGAGGTAATTGCTGAAAACTTCCCCAATCTAGGGAAGGAGATAGTATCTCAGGTCATGGAGGTGCACAGATTTCCCAACATAAGGGACCCAAGGAAGACATCACCAAGACATATAGTAATTAAAATGGCAAATATCAAGGATAAGGACAGACTACTAAAAGCAGCCAGAGAGAGAAATAAGATCACATACAAAGGAAAGCCCATCAGGCTATCATCAGACTTCTCAGCAGAAACCTTACAGGCCAGAAGGGAGTGGCATGATATATTTAATGCAATGAAGCAGAAGGGCCTCGGACCAAGATTACTTTATCCGGCAAGATTATCACTGAAATTTGAAGGAGGGATTAAACAATTTCCAGATAAGCAAAAGCTGAGAGAATTTACCTCCCACAAAAACCATCTCTACAGTGCATTTTGGAGGGACTTCTATAGATGGAGGTGTTCCTAAGGTTTAATAGCTGTCACCAGAGGTAAAAAAACCACAGTAAAGAAAGTAGAACAGTTAATTACTAAGCAAATGCAAAATTAAATCAACTACCCCAAAGTCAATCAAGGGATAGACAAGGAGTACAGAATATGGTACCTAATATATAAAGAATGGAGGAGGAATAAAAAGGAGGGGAGGAGAAAAAAAGAACCTTTAGATTGTGTTTGTAATGGCATACTAAGTGAGTTAATGTAGACTCTTAGATAGTAAGGAAGTTAACTTGAACCTTTGATAACCATGAATCTAAAGCCTGCAATGGCAATAAGTATATACCTATTGATAATCACCCTAAATGTAAATGGACTGAATGTACCAATTAAAAGACATAGAGTCACTGAATGGATAAAAAAAACAAAACCCAGCTATATGCTGCCTACACAAGACTCACTTTAAACCCAAAGACATACACAGACTAAAAGTGAAGGGATGGAAAAAGATATTTCATACAATAGGGAGAAAAAAGCAAGAGTTGCAGTACTTGTATCAGACAAAATAGACTTCAAAACAAAGAAAGTCATAAGAGACAAAGAAGGACATTACATAATGATAAAGTGGTCAGTCCAACAAGAAGATATAACCATGATAAATACCTATGCACCCAACACAGGAGCACCTACATATGTGAAACAAATACTAACAGAAATAAAGGGGAAATAGAATGCAATGCATTCATTCGAGGAGACTTTAACACTCCACTCACTCCAAGGATAGATCAACCAGACAGAAAATAAGTAAGGAGACAGAACCACTGAACAACACATTAGAACAGATGGACCTAACAGACATCTACAGAACTCTATACCCAAAGGCAGCAGAAGATACATTCTTCTCAAATACACATGGAACATTTTCAAGAATAGATCATATACTAGACCACAAAAAGAGCCTCAGTAAATTCAAAAAGATTGAAATTGTACCAACCAGTTTCTCAGACCACAAAGGTATGAAACTAGAAATAAATTATGCAAAGAAAATGAAAAATCCCACAAACATATGGAGGCTTCACAACATGCTCCTAAGTAACGAATGGATCAGTACCTAAATAAAACAGGGATCAAACAATATATGGAGACAAATGATAACAGTAATTCAAAACTGCAAAGTCTGTGGGACGCAGTGAAAGCTGTGCTAAGAGGGAAGTATATTGCAATACAGAAGTACCTCAGGAAAGAAGAACAATCCCATATGAACAGTCTAAACTCATAATTAATGAAAATAGAAAAAGAAGAACAAATGAGGCCCAGAGTCAGTAGAAGAGGGGACATAATAAAGATTAGAGCAGAAATAAATAAAATAAGGAAGAATAAAACAATAGAATCAATGAAAGCAAGAGCTGATTCCTCAAGAAAATAAACAAAATAGATAAACCCCTAGCCAGACTTATCAAGAAAAAAAAGTCTACACACATAAACAGAACCAGAAATGAGAAAGAAAAAATCACTACGACACCACAGAAATACAAAGAATTATCAGAGAATACTATGAAAAATTATATGCTAACAAACTGGGTAACCTAGAAGAAATGGACAACTTTCTAGAAAAATACAGCCTTTGAAGGCTGACCCACAAAGAAACAGAAAATCTGAACAGACCAATTAGCAACAACAAAATTGAACAGGTAATCAAAAAACTACCTAAGAACAAAGCCAAATGACTTCGCTGAATTTTATCAGACCTATTACCCTATTTAGTGAAGACCTAATACCCATCCTCCTTAAAGTTTTCCAAAAGTAGAAGAGGAGGAAATACTTCCAAACTCATTCTATGAGGCCAGCATCACTCTAATAGGCAGACACCACAAAAAAAGAAAATTACGGACCAATATCCCTGATGAACATAGATGCAAAAATACTCAACAAAATATTAGCAAACTGAATTCAGAAATACATCAAAAAGATCATTCATCATGATCAAGTAGGATTTATTCCAGGGATGCAAGCATGGTACAGCATTCGAAATCCATCAACATTGTCCACACCATCAACAAAAAAAGGACAAAAACCATGCAATCATCTCCATAGATGTTGAAAAAGCATTTGACAAATTTCAACACTCATTGATGATAAAAACTCTCAACAAAATGGGTATAGAGGGCAAGTACCTCAACATAATAAAGGCCATATATGACAAACCCACAGCCAACATTATACTTAACAGCGAGAAGCTGAAAGCTTTTCCTTTAAGATTGAGAACAAGACAAGGATGCCCACTCTCCCCACTTGTATCCAACATATTCTGGAGGTCCTAGCCACAGCAATCAGACAACACAAAGAAATAAAAGGCATCCAAATTGTCAAGGAAGAAGTTAAACTGTGTCTGTTTGTAGATGACATGATATTGTACATAAATAACCCTAAAGAATCCACTCCAGACCTACTAGATCTAATATCTGAATTCAGCAAAGTTGCGGGATACAAAATTAATACACAGAAATCTGTGGCATTCCTATACACTAATGATGAACTAGCAGAAAGAGAAATCAGGAAAACAATTCCATTCACAATTGCATCAAAAAGAATAAAATACCTAGGAATAGACGTAACCAAGGAAGTGAAAGACCTATACTCTGAAAACTACAAGACACTCATGAGAGAAATTAAAGAAGATACCAATAAATGGAAACACATCTCGTGCTCATTGATAGGAAGAATTAGTACTCTCAAAATGGCTCTCCTGCCTAAAGCAATCTACGGATTCAATGCAATTCCTATCAAAATACCAGCAACATTCTTCAATGAATGAACTAGAGCAAATCGTTCTAAAATTCATATGGAACCACAAAACACCCTGAATAGCCAAAGCAATCCTGAGAAGGAAGAATAAAGTGGGGGGAGGATTACGCTCCCCAACTTCAAGCTCTACTACAAAGCCACAGTAATCAAGACAGTTTGGTACTGGCACAAGAACAGACCCATAGACCAATGGAACAGACTAGAGAGCCTAGATATAAACCCAAGCATATATGGTCAATTAATATATGATAAAGGAGCCATGGACATACAATGGGGAAATGACAGCCTCTTCAACAGCTGGTGTTGGCAAAACTGGACAGCTACATGCAAGAGAATGAAGCTGGATTATTGTTTAACCCCATACACAAAAGTAAACTCGAAATGGATCAAGGACCTGATGTAAGTCATGAAAACATAAAACTCTTAGAAGACAACATAGGCTAAAATCTGCTGAATATAAACATGAGTGACTTCTTCCTGAACGTGTCTCCTGGAGCAAGGAAACAAAAGCAAAAATGAGCACATGGGACTACATCAAACTAAGAAGCTTCTGGCAAAGGACACCGTCAACAGAGCAAGAAGGCATCCTACAGTATGGGAGAATATATTTGTAAATGACATATCCAACAAGGAGTCAACATTCAAAATATATAAAGAACTCACTTGCCTCAGCACCCAAAAAGCAATCCTATTAAAAAATGGGCAGAGGATATGAAGAGACAGTTCTCCAAAAAGAAATTCAGATGGCCAGCAGACACATGAAAAGATGCTCCACATCACTAATCATTAGGGAAATGCAAATTAAAACCACAATGAGATATCACCTCACACCAGTAAGGATGGCCAGCATTGAACAGACGAAGAACAACAAATGCTGGCAAGGATGAGGAGAAAGGGGAACCCTGCTACACTGCTGGTGGGAATGTAAGCTAGTTCAACCATTGTGGAAAGCAATATGGAGGTTCCTCAAAAAACTAAAAGTAGAAATACCGTTGACCCGGGAATCCCACTCCATGGTATTTACCCAAAGAATACAAGTTCTCAGATTCAAAAAGACATATGCACCCCTATGTTTATCACAGCACTATTTACAATAGCTAAGAAATGGAAGCAACCTAAGTGTCCATCAGTAGATGAATGGATAAAGAAGATGTGGTATATATACACAATGGAGTATTATTCATCCATAAGAAAGAAACAAATCCTACCATTTGCAACAATATGGATGGAGCTGGAGGATATTATGCTCAGTCAAATAAGCCAGGCGGGGAAAGACAAGTGCCAAATGATTTCCCTCATTTATGGAGTATAACAACGAGGCAAAACTGAAGGAATAAAACAGCAGCAGACTCACAGACTCCAAGAAGGGACTAGCTGTTACCAAAGGGAATGGTGTGGGAGGGTCAGTCGGGAGGGAGGGAGATGGGAATTGAAGAGTATTATGTTTAGTACACATGGTGTGAGGGGGTCACAGGGAGAACAGTGTAGCACAGAGAGGGCAAATAGTGAATCTGTGGCATCTTACTACACTGATGGACAGTGACTACATTGGGGTAGGGGGTGGGGACTTGATAATATGGGTGAATGTAGTAACCACATTGTTTTTTCATGTGAAACCTTCATAAGAGTGTATATCAATAATACCTTAATTAAAAAAAGAGCATATATCAATAATACCTTAATAAAAAATTAAAAAAAAGAATATGCCTAGAATCCTAACTTCCCAAATCTCTCGTAAAATGGAATCTTAGCCTTAAGATAAGTCCCTCTTGTTCTTATTATGCTATTCATATCTCTGTACTTTTAAGAAAATTAGTCATGATGCTTGTCCGTGTCTCTGCCCTGTCTCACTTGCAGGAGCTAGAGCAAGGCTCAAGGACAGCCCAGATTTAGAGCTTGCGCATTGCCAAGGGTGTTAGCTCTGTGAGTCCCTTCTGGCGTTCTGGCTTTATCTGATTAACTCCTTGAGTTCTTGGTGGACCCCACCCTCTTTTCATCCTGCTTATATCTGTCTTTCTGCCTAACATTAAGAAAGGAGGTTTAAAACCAGTGACCTAAATTTCCACTTGAGGATGCTAGAAAGAGGCAAGCAAATCAGACCAAAATAAATATGAAGAAGGCAGTAATAGAGTAGGTATCAATGAAAGAGATAATAGGTTTTGCTTCTTGTATTTTGGATCTGGTTTTAAATGAATGCATAATCATAATTGTTGTTATCTTCTCAGTGAATTGATCCTTTTATTATTATTATAAAATGCCCCTCTTTGTCTCTGGAATACTTCTTGACTCCATTTTGTATGATATTAATTTAGCTACTCCAACTTTCTTAATAATTGTTTGCATTGGGTATCTTTTTCTACCCTTTACTTTCAACCAAATTGAATAATTTATGTTTAAAAGCTTGAAGATAGCAATATAGTTGGGTCCTCCTTTTTCTTTTTCTAATATAGTGTGAAAATCTCTTTTTTAATTGGAGTGTTTAGTTCATCAACATTTAATATAATTATTGATACAGTTGGATTTCGGTCTTCCATCCTGCCATTTGCTTTCTATTTATCCCATTTGCTTTTGCTGCTCTGTTTCTTCTTTCCTACCTTCTTGTGTTTGATCTATAGGTTTTTTTAGTATTCCACTTTTAATTTACACTTGTCCTTTTAGGTATTCCTCTTTCTCTTTTTTTTTTTTTAGTGGTTGCTGTACAGAGATTAAAATACCTATTTAGAGTTAACATTGTATCAATTCATGTAAAATGTGAGAAATTTAACACTTTGTATTACTATCATCATATATATTACATCTACATAGTTTATAATCCAATGATACTGTTAGGGTTGATACATTCTCCTAGGTTCTTATCCCTGCTGCAACAAAGAATTGAAGGGCAGAGACACAGCAGCGAAGCAGAATGAAAGTTTTATTTGAATGTACTCTTAAGGGAGGACAGGCTAGAGTCAAGGTAGGTAAAGGCAGGTTTACTTGCTTATCTGGAGTAAGACAGAGAGTGAAGACTTATGCTTAAAATCTGGGAAATAGAATGGAATAGCAGAGTGACAAAGACACCACTAGAAGAGCACAGAGGCAAAGTGTAATAAGTTGAGCCATAAAAAGTCTTTTGAAAAATACACACTACAAGAAAGGGGAGTGTGGGCAACCTCAGAGAGGAAGAAGCATGCTGAAAAGGGCCTAGGATTCTGTCTTTTAAGGCTTTCAAGAATGGGGCAAAGGTAAAAGGTCGGGGCTGTGGGGTGCATAGGCTTGTCAGGTGGTTTCATGACATTTATCTCCCATGAGAGACAGTGTGTCATTGTCTATAGCCAGTCGTCTAGGTAATTCTGTAGGACAAATCTTTTGTTCCTCTCTAAAATACTGGCTACTCCCAAGTATTGGCAACACATCAGTTAAGACTGCCTGCCTTGACTTAAGATAAGTCATTGGCTGATTACCCGGAAGAATCAAATTTTCCAATTCTCTTTCAAAAGTGGAATCTTAGCCTTAAGACAAGTCCCTCCTGTTCTTATGCTAATCTCGGCATTTGTTAGGAAAATTAATCATGATGTTTGACCCTTGTCTCCGCTCTATCTCACCTGCATTAGCTAGAACAAGTCTTAGAGTCAGCCCAGATTCAGATCTTGTGGAATGAACTCACATTGCAAAGACCGTGAGTCCTTCAGAAAGGTTTAATGTGATTAACTCCCTGAGTTCTTGGTGGGTCTCACCCTCCTTTCATCCTGCTCATATCTGTCTTTCTGCCTAACAATACTGTTAAAATAATTTAAACAATCGTATCTGTTTAAAACCATTTTTTAAAAAACTAAGAGCAAAAACTGTCTTTTGTATTTACCCCATGTTTTGTATCTTGGGAGTAAAAAACAAGATACAGTCTAACATGAATTAACTTGAGCTTTTTAATTCTTTTTTTTTTTTTTTGACATAGTACTGGCCTTATCATGGAAGTCTGGCAGCCCCCAGGCTCAAGTCTGACTTAGAGAAGTAAACATTAGCAATTACTTTATGTAAGAACTATAAGCCTTATTATAAGAACCATTCTCTGTAGAGTCTCTCACTTCTTCCCCTTTCAAATGCTTGATTACACCATTCAGAAACATAAGAAGTCTAAAGTTTGGCCTTGTGCTTTGGAGATCCCAGGTTACCAAAATTTTCCTAGTGGGGAAGCATATTCCCATCTGAAGGCCATAAAGCACTGAGAAAATAAAGATGGTAAGGCAGATAGAGGGTGGAATCCAAAATAATTACAGAAACATTTAGCTGCTCAAGACTAGGCTGACAGGAAAGCATTTCATATCCCTAATTAGGGCTCAAAGACAAATTAAAAGTTGTCCTGTCTCTTTAATTCAAACAGTTTGGTCTCTGTGATTAGAACTAGACCTCAGGAGGATCAGATGTTCTAGATACTCACTCGATAATACCCCTTAGTAGCTGCTGAAAGCCAGCCTCTGTGTGATATTTTGTGATAAGCTGCATCTTCATTTCAGTTGCTGATGAGCAAACTTCTCAATAACTTAGAGCCATTGAATATGTCTTGTATTTAAGCATTTGATAATTCTTTTGACTAGGACCCTAAAAGTTAAAATTAATAATAATTTAATGAACCTGATGTCTCCTATAATGTAATGTTTCTTTCTTGTTTTCTAGTTGAGAACATGGTAACTGTTGGAAAAACCATTCTTGAAAGGAATAATTTCACTGACTTCAAAAATGTAAGGTATGATTACTTCCCAGTAGAGATCATATATGCAGTTGGTTTTTTTGAAATGTAATTTCCTCATGGAGAAATGAAAGCAGAGGTGGCCAAGTTTATGGTTTAAGTGCAGTTTTCCTGAAAGTGAGCATACTTCATTAGTAGGTTAAATTTAATATCAAAACTTATTCCTCTCATGTCTTAACATCCAATAATCACCACTTGTATTTTGGATGGTCAAGTGTATTCAACAGCGGGTAAGTGAAATAGCTGCAAGTCACTTTCTGTGTTCATATATGCATTCTTATAAAATTGTGTGTAAATTGAATATTTTTAGAACATACTCATTTTATATAATTCAAAAATATATTATTATACATTTAGCATAAAATCAACTTGAATTCATTGCCTGCTGAACTGAACTGTGGCATTTGCCAAAGTTTGAGAAAAAGTAACTAATGTCCAATTTGGCAATTGTTTTAATCTAAATAGTCTTTTGTTTTGTTTTTTAAAGATTTCTGGTTTTACCTTGTGTGACCAAAGCATTACTAGGCAGGTATAATGGAGATTACTTCTAACACCTCTGAACTGGAATTCAGAGACCTTAATTCTAATGCTATCCCTGCTACTTACTGTGTTCTGTAGCTGGTTCTGGCTGTGTTGCTTTAGATAAGTTGTTTAACCTCTCCAAGAAACTATCTGCTCTGCCTACCTCTAGCTCAAGTGAGACTGTGTATATGAAAATCTTCTGAAAAGCATTAAGCACTATTCAAAGGAGCAGATGGTATTTTTGACTCTTTGGCCCAAAGCAGGACATTCCCTTCCCAGTCATTGGAGTGCTCATTAGAAGAATGAACATTTTACAAACATCAGTTTGTAACTGCTTTTTAAGAGGTGAAATCATATTAAATTTGTTTTGTTTTACTAATCAAGGGAATTATCTTACAAATAGTTTATGAAATATAATTATGAATAATTATTATCTAACACTATTAAACAAGAAATTTAAGTGATGATAAAGTTTCTTTAATGATGATATAATTAATCTCACAACAGAAATATGGGTTGATAAGATGACCACTTTACATTAAAGGAGAAAGCATGCTATCTTCTGGCTATTTCTTGGAATAAAAGAACCCTATTTCTATTTGTGTCCTGTAATTTTTTTTTAAAGAATCATTGCAGAGACATGATAATCTAAGGAGAATTAAAGCTTAGTATGATATGGACTGAAGTGATAAGACATAATGACAACTCAGAATTCATAAAGGTTATGCTGAAGCATAATACACAGCTAAAGCTTTCCTTGATGAGTTTTTGTCACTGTGAACTTTGACATTTAAAGAACTGTGTGGATACTCTTAAGTGTATTAAAAAAAACAGTCATTACTAAGAGATGTTTGAATGACAGTGTGATTGCTGTAGGAAACCTATTTTGGGTATCTTTAATATTTATGTGTCTTAACAAGAAAAAACAGCTGTAAGCTATTGTAGAACTGATTTGCCAATTACCTTTTTACCTTTCTGTTTTAGAATGGGTTTCCATATGCCACCGTTCTGTTCCATTTCCCACTTACACCTTCATGTTCTGGCACCAGTTGATGAGCTTGGCTTCTTATCGAAGTTAGTTTATAGAGTGAATTCCTATTGGTTTATCACAGTAAGTGTTACTGTTATACTAGCAGTGTACAAAAATATTTAAAATATTTGTCTTTTTTGTTGTAGTCTTTCTCTTCTTGGGAACAGTAGGCACTTAACAACTCTCATAGGCTTGATCATCTGTTTTAACATACTGCTTGTACCTATCCAACATAATAGTTTTAATTTGGGGGATTTCCCAGCTCATTAGATCTGTAGAAAAAGAAGCTATGGCTGAGTCTTTCCATTGCAGGTAGAGGATATGATGTAGAAGAACCATGGCATTAGTTCAGAATCCAGAGTCAAATCTGGATTATATTCTGGCTACATTAGTTACTTGAGGGACCTTGTGCAAGTTACTTAAATTTTTTAAGGCCCAAATTCTTTATCTATTATCTGCATATAGGTAATAAAGCCTACATCTAGGGTTAATAAAAGAATTGATAAGATAATTTACATGTAAAGCACTTGACATTGTACCTTGCAAATAGTAAGTGCTCAGTAAATGTTACCTGCTGCCTCTGTTATCATCAATATCATTATAGAAATTGAGTTTTTGTAATTTTTGATAGTCACTTTAAATTCCTTAGAAAAGGGCTCCAGTAGTAATATCCACTTCTATGTCTGAAGTTGAAGATTTGAGCCTAAAGAGTTGCAGAATTCTATTTTGCTAGGGCAAAAGTAAGATGGAATTCAGCTGATGATAGTCCTGTGGTCTGACAATCAAGCCTTGATTATAAAGCAACTCTGTCCTTCCAGGGCCACTTGACTAGTACCTTACCAGTCTCTTATTTTATGTATCCATGGTGAAAAGGTGACCTGTAGTTGCTGTATCTGAATAATCATCAAATTACAAATTAAATAATTAAGTAATTACCACTAGTTAGTGCATATTATTATTATAGCTGTAGTACACAAGAAATTAAAAAGCATCTGATTTCTAGAAACTTCATATTTCAAACTTTTCTCTCTCTCAACTTATCCAGATGATTTTATTTAATTAAAACATATACTTAAGATATTTATGTGGGTATATATACTTAAAATAAAAAAGTGGGACATTCTGCAGGACAGCTGGTGTGGGCTCTTTAAAAAACCAGTGTGATAAAAAAGGGATTTAAAAAAAATTTGTATTTGTTTTTTACATGATGTATGCTTTTATAATAAAAATTATTAAACTGCATTTTTGTGGAGTTTTTAACTATTTCCTTACCTGACTTTTTAATTAGGAAAAAACTGAATGAACAAAATTATAAGATCTGTTAATGGTTCATCCTGGGAATCTGAACTCTTAAATCTGCCAGTATATATTATGAGACTTTGAAAAAAAAAATCAAGATAAAGATATGAAAGTTTATTTCAAAATCTCTTATATAATGTCCCAGATATATAAAATAAATTGATAAATGTCTCTGAAATGATATAACAAGACTTCAGTTTTTTATTTTCTTAGTAAATTATGTTTTAGAGCAGTTTTAGGTTCATAGCAAAATTGAGCAGAAAGTACAGAGTTCCCATGTGCCCTCTGTCTTCATACACTTGTAATCTCCCCTACTGCCAACATCTTCCAACACCATAGTGAATGTTTGTTATAAGCCATGAAACTATACTGACACATCATTACCACCCAAAGTCCATAGTTTGCATTAGGGTTCATTCTTGGTGTTGTACATTCAGTAGGTTAGGACAAATGTATAATATGTATCTACTATAATATCTGTAGTATCATACAGAACAGCTTTACTGCTGTAAAAATCTTCTATACTCTACCTATTCATCTCTCCCTCTCCCTGAATCCCTGGTAACCACTGATCTTTTTAATGTCTCTATAGTTATGCCTGTTCCAGAATTTCATCTACTTGGAATAATACAGTGTGTAGCTTTTTTAGATTGGCTTTTTTCCCTTAGTAATATGCATTTAAGATTCCTCCATGTCTAGTTTACTTTTTAAAATTTTACTATTATATTTATTTTTCTTTCCTTATTGAAACTGTTTAATGAATATGCAATGGGGATGAAAATCTGCATTTGTATACAGTATAGAATACTTTTACTATAGTTCATAAAACTATTTCATTGAGAGATTTTTTTCTGTAAGATATTTCTAGGAGCAGAATATGTAGTATCCAGCTCTTATGCTATGGCTAATCATAATAGGGATGCCATTAGAATTGTTTCATACAGGCTTTGGTAACTAGAGTTTTTTAATGTTTTTTTTTAAATTATAGGCTGATTGTTTAATTGAAAAACTAAGAACATGAAAATGTCAACAGTGGAAGATTTTCCTAATCTTGGCTCAACATAAACCAATATTTTGGTCCCTCTGAAGTCCAATTACAATTGTAAGGTTTGCTGAGTTTTATGAGAGGCTATTACTGTCAGCCTTAAATCTTTTCCGAATGTCTATTCTTGAGATCTGTAATACGGTTACATGAATACTTTGTCATTGACTTCTTTGTTTTGTTACTTGTTTAGAGCACAAGATACTATAGGTAAAATCCCATTAAAACAAATTCTGTTAATCTAGAATGGCTTTGTTTTTTTTTGAAAAGTTCAAATAGTTTCATTTCTTAATAGTCAGTTATAATAGTGATTTACTTATGAATATGCTGGTATAGAAAGTACTTTGTTGGAGCTTTTTTACTATGAAGGAGAAAAAGAACTATTTCTTGACAATTCTTTCATTTTACACATAAAATTTCAAAATAAAGAGTGCCATCAGACTACATTGTGATCTCTGATTTTGCTAATGGGGAGGGTTATATATATATCACTTCTTACACAATTTCAGATAGTGGTTTTCATATCTTAAACCCTTGCACCTTTGTAATAAATTGGTCCTGAAAACTATGTAATATCTATAAAATAATTCCTAACAGTGAATTTGTAATCAATTGGCAGTCAAGGAGAATTCACTATAATGGAATTTTACCATTACTGTAAGAATGTAAATGGAGAAGAAACAAAAAATGTTGATATCAATGTACTAAAACTGTTGTTTATTGCTTGTTTATTGTACAAAGGAAAGTTAGAATTAAAAAGTGGTTATACCTAGCTTTTATCATTAAAAAGTTCTAATTTGAATTTGAAAGTAGAGACTTGGGTGAGAAAATTTAATTTAATCACACAATGTGAATATTATTGAAATATCATTTTATGATATATTTCTTTAGGAATTGTCCTTTGATGCTGATCTACACTAATAATAGTGGTTGTGAGTGAAGAGTAGGTACTGAAAGCTAATCCTGCATTGTACCAGTGTATAATAGTACCATGTTTATGAATATAAATGAAAGTAAGAATTTAAAGTATGGATATTAGAAATAGGCTGAGATAATGTTTTCTTTTATATTTCTTGCATAATATTAAACATAATTTTAGGTAATGAAATACTTATTACAATGTTTAGTTATAACATCTGCAATCAAAATTGTTTAGTTCGTTTGTTCATTTATTCATTCAGCAAACATTTGCTAAGCATTTAATGTGTACCAGACAGACACTGCCAGGATCAGGAAATACAAAAGTGAGAAAGGATAGCCTGCCTTCAGTTGGTAAGACAAGGGTCAGACAAAACCAGTGATTACAGCTTAGCTTGTTAAGTGCTGTAATGGTCCACAGAAGAGTCTGTGGAGAGAGAAACACTTCTGAGAGCAGGTGGCAGTGGAACAGGTAGACAGTGGAGGTGTATGCTGAGAGACATGGACTTACCTTGAGTTCTGCTTTCATTAGTATTTACTTTACAATTGAAATGAATATCCAAATTCCATTTTATTCACTGGAGGTGGAGAGAAGTATTTGGAAGTAGGTATTATGGGCTCTCAAAATTAAATTTCCAAGTTTTTCAGCACTGCTTTAAGTAGCTCACTTAGTACCTACATAGATTAGCAGTTACAAGTTTCCAAAATCAGTTAAAATATGATGAGCTTCAGAAAAGGAATTTTCAACATATGCAACATGTATTATGTGAACTTGGAATGATGTAACTGACGATATTATGATTATAACATGGAAGATATTTAAGGAATTCTCGAATGCCTTGTGGACCTCTTAAAAATGTGATTAACCAATTTATTTAATTTATATAGACTTATACTCCATCATAGTAAGTTTTTCTTTTTTGTTTTAGAAAATCCTTGGAACCTCACATTTTTAGTGGTGGTTCTCTTTTACTTGTAAAGATTAACAATCAAATTACTACAATTAAATTTACTCAGCCTTTTCAGTAGTTTATGTATTTGGTAACTCTCTATCTACCTATAACATTAGTTCAGCACAAAGCTAATTCATTACCTGTTCTTAAAATATTTAAAGTAGTTTCTAGAGCATTATTTAGCATGTTGTATCCTATTTGCTTGTAATTGCAGAACTGTAAAATTATTAATAATGAGCTATTTCAAACAGTGCTTACTTAGCTAAAAGAATGCTGAATAAATATGGAAAAATACTGTGTCAAATTTTGCCTCTCTGGACTTTTTTTATTTTAACGACTATGTTTTTTAAAGCAGTTTTAGGCTTATGCAAAACTGAGAGGAAAATACAGAAATTTTCCATATACTCTCTTCCCCCACACATGCAGAGCCTCTCTCTTTATTAATATCCCCCACCAGAGTGGCACATTTGTTACAATTGATGAACCTACATTATTAATGCATCATAATCACCCAAAGTCTAGTTTATCTTAGGGTTCACTCTTGTTGGTGTACATTCTATGGGTTTGGACAAATGTATAATGACATGCATCCATCATTACAGTATCATAAAGGGTATTTTCCCTGCCCACAAAATTCTCTGTACTCATCCCTCCCCCTCCAAGCCCTGGCAACCACTGATCTTTTCACTGTCTGCACGGTTTTGCCTGTTCCATAATGTCATGTACTTGTAATCATACAATATGTGACCTTTTCAAATTGGCTTCTTTCACCTAGTAATATGCATTTAGGTTTCCTCGTTTTTTCATAACTTGATAAGCTCATCTCCTTTGAGTGCTGCATAATATTCCATTGTCTGTGTATACCACAGTTTATCCATGCACCTGCTGAAGGTATCTTGGTTGCTTCCAAGTTTTGGCAATTATGAATAAAGGTGCTATAAATATCCATATGCAGGTTTTTGTGTGGATATAAATTTTCAACTTCTTTGGATAAATGTGAAGGAACATGATTACTGGATTATGTGGTAAGTATATGCCAAATCATCTTCCAAAGTGGCTGTACCATTTTTGCATTCCCACCAACAATGAATGAGAATTCCTGTTGCTCCACATCCTTACCAGAATTTGGTATAGTCAGTATTTGGGATTTTGGCCAATCTAATAGTTGTAATGGTATCTCATTGCTGTTTTAGTTTGCATTTCCCTGATGACACATGATATGGAGAATGTTTTCATATGCTTATTTACCTCTATATATCTTCTTTAGTGAGGTGTCTCTTAAGGTTTTTGGCCCATTTTTTTAATTGAGTTGTTTGTATTCCTATTGTTGAGTTTTAAGAATTTTTTTTTGTATTTTGGGTAACAGTCTATTATCAGATTTGTGTTTTGCAAATATTTTCTCCTAGTTTATGGCTTGTCTTCTCATTCCCTTGACATTATCTTTCACAGAGCAGTAATTTTTAATTTTAACGAAGTCATCATCTTACCAGTTATTTCTTTCACAGATCATGCCTTTGGTGTTGTAGCTAAAAAGTCATTGCTATGCCCAAAGTCATCTAGGTTTTCTCCTGTTATCTTCTAGGAGTTTTATAGTTTTGCATTGTATATTTAGGTCTATGGTCCATTTTGAATTAATTTTTGTAAAGGTTGTAAGATCTGTGCCAAAATTCATTTTTTCGCATGTGGGTGTCCAGTATTCCAGCACCATTTGTTTGAAAGACTCTTTACTCCATTTTATTGTCTTTGCCCCTTTTCCAAAGATCAGTTGACCATATTTACTGCTGGGCTCTCTGTTCTGCTCCATTGTTTTTTTGTTAAAATCGATACCACTGTCTTGATTAATGTAAGCATTTTAGTAAGTCTGGAAGTTGGGTAGTGTCAGTTCATATTCTTCTCATTCAATGTTGTGTTGGCTATTCTGGGCCTTTTTCTTCTCTATCTAAACTTTAGATCAATTTGTTGATATCTACTTGCTCTGATTTTGATTGGGATTGCATTTAATTTATAGATCAAGTTGGAGAGAACAGACATCTAATAATGTCGAGTCATCCTATCAATGGACATTGAATATCTCTCTCTTTGTTTAGTTCTTTGATTTTTTTCATCAGAATTTTGTATAGATCTTGCACCTACTTTGTTAGATTTATACCTAAACATTGTATTTTGGGGGGTGCTAATGTATATTGTGCTTTTATTTTTTAATCTCAAGTCCACTTGTTCATTGCTGCTACACAGGGAGGCAGATTGGTTTTTGCACATTAACTTCATATCCTGCAACCTTGCTAAAATTGCTCATTAGTTTCAGGGTTTTTTTTTTTTTTTATTCTTTTGGATTTTCTATCTAGACAATCATGTTATTTGTGAACAAAGTTTTATGTCTTTCTTACCAACATATATGCCTTTTATTTCCTTTTATCATGTTGTTGCATTAGCAAAACCTCCCAATATGTTAAAAAGGAGCAATGAGAGAGGATGTCCCTACCTTGTACCTGATTTTAGTGGGAAAGCTTTGAGTTTCTCACTGTTGGGTATGACGTTAGCTACAGTTTTTTTTTTTTTTTGTAGAAATCCTTTATTAAAGTTGAGGAAGTTCCCCTCTATTCTTAGTTAACTGAGAGTTTTAATCATAAATGGGTGTTAGATTTTGTTAAGTGTTTTTTCTGCATATTTTGATATGATCTTGCGATTTTTATTTTTTAACTTACTGGTGTGATGGATTACATTAACTGATTTTTGAACCAGCTTTGCAAACCTGGGATAAGGCCACTTGGTCATTTGAACTTTTTGAATAGTACTAAAGACAGGTCCAAATGAAATTTGCTTTATAAATTGGTTGATCCTAATGTATGAAAAGTTCACTGGCAGTGATGTAGACATACTTCTTTTTTTATATAAGAATCCAAAGTCAAGAGCAAAGCTTTATTATTGCAATACTCATACAATTCTAGATTTCGATGTTAAAATTGCTAAGTCCACCTCTGATTAGGAAGAATCAGAGCCTCATTGTTTGCCTAACTATTTAAAGCCACATAGGTAGAGATGGATCCACAGTCAATAATCATCCATTTATTAAACCAATTCCTAAGTCAAATATTTTTCAGGTAAACATATTTTCTACTAATATAAAACAGGCACCTCAAGCTTTAAAATGTTCCCCCTCCCCTACACATTCCTCTCAGTTTCCTCATCTTTGTTAATGGCAACAGCAATCTTTAAATTGCTCAGGCCAAAAATGTTGCATTATCCCTGATTCCTCTCTCACACTTCACATCTAACCCATTAGCCAGCCCTCTCAGCAGTACCTTCAGGATATGTTCAGAATTTGACCACTTCTCACCACTTGTACAGTTGTTATCTTGGCCAAGTTCTCATCGTTTCTTGTCTAGATTATTACAGTTAGCCTCCACACTATCTCCCTGCTTTTGTCCTTGCCCACCCTACAGTCTATTCTCAACACATTTGTATATCAGTAAACAACATGTCTGTCTGAGTGTTCTCTCAGGCCCACAGTTCCCAAACACTTTGTCTTCAGAGACACAGAAAGTTCTGGCAAGATGTTTCCTTGAGGGGACTTAAAACAAAAACCCGTCCATTCCTCTCAGTGCCCAGTGTCTTTGCCTAATTACATTCATCCTCTCTTGCCTTGAATATTGCTAGAATCGCTTGACTGGGCTCCATGTCACCAGTTGCTTCCTTTCTAACACAGCTTCCATCAGATTTCTTTCTAAATTACTGACCTGATCATGCAGTGTTTTTGCTTATGAAAACCTGTTTACCCTCAAAATTATTCATCAGCCTTTTCAGCTTTATCTCCTGTATTTGTACCCCATGTGCCAGCCATTTTTTCCATCCCAAGAAAATTGAGCACACCTTTGAAAATCTTTTCACTTTTAAAGGCCATATTAAAAATGTTGCCTCTTCTGGGAAGTATTCCCTGATACTTCCTATCTCCAACCACAGCAGTATGAACTGTTTCTTCAGCTTTGGTCCATTTATTTTACTAGCATAGACCTGACACATGTAGCCAGGAAATAATGGGGTATCTCTTGCCACTGGATATTGAATTTTTTTCAAGCTGGGGAATCTAATTTTTTATTTATTGTTGTATCCTCATTGCCTTAGCCAGTGAGATTCATATTACTGGTCAGTACATACTGTATTTTAATCTCTGAGTCCCTTAAAATGCTACCATAACAAGTCAAATTTTGATTGAGCTCCATGATAACCCTTTTTTCAGGCAACTTTCCAAAAATCAGGAGTATGACCTGGTTGTCAGCTGGATCTCCGTGGTCTTCATGGCAGTGTCCATGAGCAGCATAACTCAGGTGCGAAGCCTCTTTGCGTTTCCAAAGAATTCACCCACAGCAAGTGTTTCAAGTATTTAATAACCAAGCCTTCTCAGGGCAATGGCCAAGTGTCATCTAGTTCCTGCCATCTCGCTGACTCTCTTTCCCTCTACTTCTCTTCCCCTTGCCTTTGGAATACATTTCTTTTCTTTTAGCATTAGAATTTGAAAAATTTTCTCTTGATACCTTAGTTCTAGCCAACATGTCTGGCCCACAGGAAATTACCTAACTCAAACACGCTGTTCTACATATTTTTTGAGCTAAGGAGATTCTCCAGGATTCTCAATTTAGCTGGTAAGAGAATAATATTTTCTTCTTGTTACAACTGAGAAAAATATTTACAGTATTTTGCAAATTTATCATATAAATTCTCTCTCCAAAGGTGGGTAAAAAAGGCAAAACATGCTATTTATCTGTGATACCTGGGGCTCAAAGCCCATCTATCCATCCCCATCTCTCCCAGGCAGAGATTCTCATACCTCCGTGTGCCACCCTGTAGGTTTGTTAAAACAGGTTGCTGGGCCTCGCCCTGAGTTTCTGATTTAGCAGGTAGGGCAGGGTTTTGCATTTCTAAATGTTTCCGATGATAATGATATTGCTGGTGGTCGTTAAAATTAACAACCAAGGAGCTTTTTAAAATGTCTATGTTCCAGTCACACCCCAGGCAAACTAGATTTGAATTCCTGGGGATAGATTTCAGGCCTCATATTTTTAAAAACTCCATGTGCAGCCAAGTTTAATGTGCCCTGGGGAATCGAGTAAAACTCCTTTTTGGGCTTGTTACAGTAGACACTCAGAAAAACCCCTTTCATGGAATCATGAGACCATCTGTCATATATATATATTTATAATAATTTTTCTACTTATGAGAAGCAAATAGTATTGAGATGGTGATTACTGGGAAATGTACTGTGGATAAAATGAGAGTTCCTGTGGCCAGGATTCTCACCTGGCCCTGGGTGATTAGCTCACTGCACACCTGTGGGCAATACATGGCTGTTGACTCTATATAAAGAGCTCCGCCCAGTGTTCTGGGCATGACACGGTGGCACAGCTGCAAGGCTGCAGGATAGCAGAGCAGAGACTGGAGTGGTGGCAGCACCGAGGACAGAGGCCCAGAAGACGGCTGTGCGGGACGACTGCAGCAAGGCCCAGAGGACGGCTGTGTGGGACAGCTGTGCAGACAGAGGAGCCCAGAGGTAGAGACCGCTTGCTGCATGCAGACTCGCTCTGAGTGAACGGGATTTTAGTGACTGACCGGCCACCTGGAAATAAAGTTGGGTATAACCCTTTCACCCCAAGAACAGTTTTGTTGTCAATTTCTTTGGTCACATTGAATCCATAACGAACTTGCCCGGGGCTGAAACCCATTCGCAAGACATGTACCTAACCAAGAATCTTTTGTCCTTTCCTAGAAGGTAAGCTGCACAACTACTTTGAGACATAATATCTGTAAATGAATTGCCAAAGGCTTTCTTTGTTTAGGAATTATGTTTACTTCTTATATTTTAGGAAGGAAAGGAAGGGAGAGAAGCAAAGCAAGAAGGACCAAGACCTGGCTCAAGTGAGGCAACTGCTCTGCAAACTCACTTTACCTCTGGTTCACAAGTTCTGCCCAAGAGAAGTAATAAATGGGTCCCATTCAAAGACCTGCCAAGCTGCCCAAGCTACAAAGCTGAAGCCTGGAGTTCTGTGGATGATATTCAGGTTTGCTTGGCCTTACATTTGGAGTCGAGTAAAAGTAAAGCCAGACCTTTTTTGGTATATTACAGTCTTGATCTCACTGCAAAAAAAATAACCAAATCAAGATCTGGCCTAAAGATGAAAGGTATCCCTAATTTTGGAAGGCCCTAGATTAGGCTGTCTTGCCTGAGGGTTTCAGCTCTTTGCAAGTTCACCACGGATTCCGTGAGACTAAAGAATGACAATGGAACATTCTTGGGGTAAAAGCGTTTATACCTGGCTTTATTCTCCCCACGGTAGGTCTGAGCACTAGAATCAGGTCCACATCCAACAGTCTGCAGGTCTGTAATCATCCTCATCTTTGCTTCCACTCAAGCACTGGGTAGAGCTCTTTATATAGTGACTCAGTCAATAATAATTTATTACCTAAGGGTGTGGAAGCAGTAGCCTAGCTGTAGGCCAATTATATGATCAAGTAGTTTAGGGTCAGGTGAGGATCCTGGCCATAGGAACTTCCATTTTCACCACAGGCTCCTTTTGGAAAACTATCTCTATTTTAGTTGCTCAGATATGGGAGAGTTGTTCTCCTCTTGCCTAGCTCAATTAGACTGACATCTTATATCTGCCTGAAAAAGTATAGACCTTGATGATTTGAATTATGGCAGCATTAGAGTTTAAGTATGACCAGGAGAGAAAGTTGAGTCCCAGCCCATTTTCCTTCATATTTTTTCCAGGTAGCAAATAAGTAGGCCTAGTTCATTATTAAGGCTTCAGGTTTGTTCTGGAGCGTGTTTTGACCAGTGGAGAAGATCTTCTTTTCTCCACTTCTGGAGATCTTGCTTATAAATTTGACCTCAAGGAGCTGAGTCATACTTAAATCAACTGCAGCTGCTTAAATTTGAACTGGTGCCTCAGAGTCCCAACTTGCTCAATTTTGCTCCCTGAGAGCACCCAGAGTTAGTTCTCTCATCTCTTCTTCCTGAATTATCTTCATTAAGATTGAAGATACTGGAGACCCTTCTGACAACTCCTGAAATCAAAAGTTGCTCATGAATGCTCCACTATAGTGAAGTTTCCATATTTCTTATATAACTTGTTCCAATAAAACTGTATTTCCAAACTATTTAAAAGCCCCGTTTTTTTATTATTTATCATTGCAAAAGTCTTCTAGTCTTAATACATATCAAGAGAACTTTTCTACCTCTCAGTGCACAAATACCTGTGGTTCTCTGTGACACCGAAACCGTTTTCAAGTGTTACTCAGTCTGAGACAGATGTATGGGCAGTTTTGACATTACACATGACTTCTCTACTGGGACCTGTTAACCCTCTCCATTTCCTTTCTTCCTGACTCTGTCCTACTTCTCTCAACACTGTAGTGGCCTTTTATAAACAGAATTCAATATTCTCCTCTCCAATTCCTTGTCCTCCCTTCTCTGAGGCTTTGTAGGGAAAATGGAAGTTCCGTGGCCAGGATTCTCACCTGACCCTGGTCTGCTCACCCACTGCTGCAGTGGCAGAGAGGCCCAGAGGCAGACATCAGTTTGCTGCATGCAGATTGCCCCAGAGGCAGACGTGTTTTTTGCACTCAACCTGCTTCCATGAGAATAAAGCTTGGTCTAAAACATTTTTTTACCCCCAAAACATTTTGTTGTTCACTTTTCTGTCTCACTGAATCCAGAGTATATTTGCTAGGGGCTGAAACTCACAAGCAAGACAGGCATATTCTCAGAATGCTTCCAGTTTTTAAAAAATTGGCAGCCTATTCCAGATGCTCCAATGATGCACACTAGTAATCTCACAGGAGAGGCCAGTCTCTGAGGGGTCTTCTCTGGTAATGAAGCACCAATGGAGCTTTGGATCAGTTCCCAGAAAACAGACTATGAACTTCCTTGCCCCTTCCAGTGTAAAAAAAAAAAAAAGTCTCCAAGGTAGTTTGAACACCAATTTCCAAAGTCCTTATTTTCCTGCTGCCCCTTAACTATCTAGTTAAGCTTGAAAACACTGAATAGGTTTGCCCGTGAGTCCCTCAAAGACAGTTTAACTGATCTCAAGGCGAACGCCACACTGTTGGTTTGTGCAGGGTTAATTTCTACTTCCACTAACCATATATTCAACAGTTTGAGATTCATGATGTAGAGTCTCTCCTGCTCATTTATGGAGTAGAGAATTAATGGGATTTAGTTATAAACCTTTGCTCAAAGGATCTCATGTAAAAAATCAGTGAAACTTGAAATCATCTGGGTTCTCCTAGGCCCTGTAGTCTCATTTGGTGTCTCTGCACAGCTTCATATTAATCTAGGCATGAAAATTAGCAACTCTGTAACATCCCTAAAATGTTGCTCCATCAGTATTCTTTGTGTTTGGTAATTATGACAAGTTTTGGGGCTGGGGCATATCAAGAACTGCACACCATTCCCCTAACATTTCTGTAGTTCTCTCTCCCACCTTAGCCCCTCTTCTCAAAGTGTAAAAACTTCTTTTTCATATCTCATAGAGTATTTTATCCTATTCTTTGAAGCCTTGGGGCCAAGAGATGTCTATGCTCCTGAGAGACTCACCTCAAGCAGACCTCTCAAGACATTTTCCTAACAAAGGCAATTTGCTTGCTAAAGAGGAATTCTCATTCTCTTTAAGAGAAGAAAAAATCTCCTTAAGTACCACTTATTGGCCCCATACAACATGCCACATATTAAACACTTTATGTACGTTTTTCCACTTAATCACAACAGTATCTTGAGGGAGGCAGTACTATTCCATTTAGATAAAACTGTGGCTCAGGGAGGCTGAGCAATTTACTTAAGAGCCCTTAGATGGTGAAGAGTGGAACTGAGATTTGTACCTAAGACTGACACCACAACCCAACTTAACTACAACTAAGCATCCAACTAGGTTACTAGCACATGGTGCTCAGAATATGTAAGATTAGTACTGTTATGTACTATTCACAACATGAGGGCAGGAGGCAAAAGAAATAGCTCTCAAAGCAAAAGATTCAGTACTCTCAAAAGCAACAACATATATACATACAATATGCAAATTATTAAAATTTATGAATATGCTATTTTATGTAATATGAAGTCTGCCAGTGTGACTAGTTAAAAAGCAACTTCCGTCACTGTGTTAATATACAGTTGGCTGGGACTGGTCGTTGTGAATCTAACATCACAGTGTATTAATTATTGAGCACTTACTCTGAGAACGTTTTGTTTTCTGTGAGGTATACGAATCGGCCATTAAGAGATGTTCTAGGTCCTCAAGTGCTTATTTTAATTGGATTATAAGGCATGTAATCCCAGAAAAGTTATCGTGTGGGTAAAATAATATTTCTAGTGTCTCGCCTGGCTTTAGTACATCTGCGTATCAATAGGCGTTCAGAGGTGGAGAGAAGTATGGCTTTAGTGCGTTTGCATCATTCCTCGGGTGGAGAGAAGTTCCTCTCCGATTCAGTGGCAGATTACCTGGGCAGGAGGGCTTATCTGTGCCTGAGAGGCGAGGGGAGGGCCGGTTTTGCTTCCGCTGGAGCAGGAGAGAGAGAAGGCCCGGCACTGCGGTTTGTAAGCAATAGACGGATTTTAAACTTTCTCCCTTTGACTGATTTCGGTTTTTAGAGGTATTTTGCCCCGGGATTTCCTCTCCCCGGCCTTACGTATTGCAAAAAAAACAAAAGGTATATTAAATGTTAAATGAGAGGTCCAGGTAAATCAGTTTCCAAAGCCTGGCAAAGGTTAGAGAAATTCCTTTTCACAGTAAAGGTGACATTTCAGACTAGCTCTGAAGAACTAGGATTTGAGGAGTTGTAGAGAAAGTCAGAAATACTTTCGGGTGAAAGGACCGAAGGGAACTACACTGTTTCGTCGCAACCCGCTCCTGACGGAACCTCAGCCTGTAACCGAGGCGCAGCGGAGCAGGGCGCCCGCGCGGCGGCCACGGTCTACGTTTCCGAACGAGGCACTCCGGGACCTCGCCTCCCGAGCCTCTGTTTCCGGCCCTTCAGGCTCCGCCTCAGCGGAAGCGGCGCTGTCAGGGGGCGAAGAGGCGGGACACCGCACCAGCCGCGCAGGCGCACGGGGGTCGGCTGCAATGTCGCCGCTGTGCTCGCTGAACAAGTACCTGCTGCTCATGGCTCAGGAGCACCTGGAGTTCCGCCTGCCGGTGAGCCCGCGGCGCCCTCCCCCGCTTCGGAAGGCGGAGGGCGGCGCGGTGCGGGCTGCGGTGCGGGTGGAGGCGGTCGGGGCGCCTGAGTGGGTGTGCGCGGGTCTGGGACAGCGCGCGCCTCCGGCCCCTCCGCGCCCGGGACAGGGTCGGGCTCCGCGGAGGGTGTGGGAGAGAGAAGCTCGGGACAGGCTCGCAAGCCTTGCTAAGCCTTTTCCTTTGTTCCTCTGTCCACGCGCCCGGTTCCGAGTTAAGCGGGTGAGCATGACCAGTTCTCTTCCTGCAGGAAGGAGCTCTTCGTCTCGCGGAGAATAGACAGCCGACAGAAATGCTCAGTGCAGTGTCTTCAGTGTCAGATATGCGGGTCAAACTCCGTGGGGGAGGGTGGTAGGGGCTAGATGATGCAGACGTCGGGAAAGTGGTTTATTCATTTAAGAAACATTTTCAGAGTACGTGTAGTTGCATGTGCTGAGCACTGGGGATATGACGACAAAGACAAGTTTATGTCTTCAAGGTGCTTAGTGTAATTTAGGCTAAGGGGTGAGCAGAGGCATGGACGTAGCATTATGAAATAACCTTGGTAAGTGCGGTGACAGGGAGACGCGCAAGCAAATAAGAGAGCATGTAAGGGGAACCTAATCCACCTGAGGGGTAGGGGATGTTGGCCTTTAAGGTGGCTTCAATGAGGGTATGACACCTAAACTGTGAAGAATGAGAAGGATAGCTGGGCAAGGAGAGAAATAAGTAAATTAGAATTGCAAGCCATTCATTATTACTGGATTACGAAATATGTAGCAGAGAGCAGCAAGAGGAGAGTAGGAGAGGTGATAGGGGCCAGACAACGCAAAACTTTGAATGCCCTGCAGCTTGGAAGGGAAATTTATTGAAGAGTTTTAAGGAAGTGACAGAACCAGATTTTTCTTTTAAAATCACTTAGGCTGCAATATAGACGATAAATTTGAGAAGACTGATTCTAAAATAGACCAGTTAGGAGTCTTGGAATTACTAATAGATTAGGAAGACCTGAACTGTGGCAAGGCGTAAGAGGTTGGGATAGATAGGGAAAATTTTAGGTGATAAAAATCATCAGGGCTTGATAACTGATCGAACGTGGGGAGAAGAGGGACCAGTCACAGATGACTCCTGGGATGGCCCTCAGGGTGTCTCCATTTAAAGTAGAGAGCACAGGCAGGTACTGGATTTAAATGTTGGTTATGATGTATTTGATGTGCTGGTGTAGCATTAAGTGGAGATGACCATGAGGCAGTGAATATATGAATATACCTAGAGCACGATAGAGTGGTCTGGACTCATAATAAATATTTGGGAGTCCTTTTTGTATAAACTAGAAGAGTACATTGGTGGTATTCAGAGAAAGCATTGTTTCAGAAGAGTAGTGGGCCAAATACGGGTGCTTGGAAGCATTGATAGTAAGGGGATGTGAGAAAAGAGTAGGCCATGAAGAAGACAGACCACTGTCAGAATAGGAAGGGTGTGAGGTCACAGAAATCAGGAGGGTGAAGTTTTTGAAATCTTGTTAGAGCTGTTGTGCAGTTTTGGGGGGGGTGGAGCTAGATTACATGGTTTAGTGGTCACTGGAAAATGAGGAAGGGGAGAGAGTAGACTGCTTTAAACTACAGCATCAGAAGGGAAAGTAAGAGGTTGGTTAACAGTTTGAAGGGGACCTACTGTCAAGGGAGAACCTTAGCCTTAGAGAGATTGGCATATTTATGGACTGAAGAGAAGGGGAGAATGGATATAAATGCACAGTGACAGGTGTTGGCCTTTCAATAATACAAGGAGAGAGTGGGCTAGGGAGAATTAGGATGGGTGAGGGGTAGATGCTTGAGGGCCTGCTCTCTAAGTAATGAATGAGTCAAGGTTATTTCTTGGGAGATGGGGGACCAAATAGTTGAATGGAGGAGTTGAGAAGAGTAGTAAAATTTGAAATAGTCATTGAGAGCAAAGGAGGGAGCTGACAAGATAAACAATTGTATAGAGAAGAACACAGGTGTTAGAGTAGTGCTGAAAACTCAGCTGGGGGTGAAGATTACATCTTTATAATTGTGCCAAGATTCTGTGATCATCTTCAGCTGTGCTCAACTCATTGGTCTTGGGAATTATGAAGGAAGACTGGCATGCGTGCGTTGGCAAGATAGGGTGCAAGGGCATAGTTTTATAGAGGAAGTAATACTTTAATTAGATCTTAATTGATAAAGGATATGTTCTGTGGGTAAAGATGACTGGAAACAGCTCTTCACTGAGAAACAAGCAAGTGTAGAGGTGCAGAGGGATGGTTGATTATGGTCGTGTGGGATGTGTGGGGAGGGACCATGAAGTAGTGAGCATGAGGCTAGAGGTGGGTAGGATGCAGATTTTAGAGTGTTTTTTGCAAGGAGTTTAGATTCTATTTTAGGCTTAATGGGGAGCCATTCTTTTTTCCTTTGCAAACCAGGAAGTGACTAGTAATCATTTATGTTTTAGAAAGGTAATTCTGGAGTACCAGAGAAAGGATACTACTTAGATGATGCTGGAGTGGAACTAGAGAAAGGCCAAGAGTGTCTATGATAAGGCAGTGCAGTGAGAATGGAATGCCGAGGCTTCAGTCTTAAGAAAAACATCCTTTCTACTCGGTGATATTAACTTTTTCTTCCTTCTTAATTTCTTCTTAGTCACTGTTGTACCCTGGTGCCTATTGAATTGCCCAAAAGCTCAGTTCCATACATCCTTATTGACCCAGGGCTGAAACTCTTTAGTCTGGTATTCAAGGCCCACCATTGCATGGTTCTCTCCTCTGCCTCTCCACCCCTCCACCTCCCAGTGCAGCCAAAACTGACTCCCATGATTCCTTGAATGATGCTTCTCATTTCCTGTTTTGCCTCTACTCCCTTATGTCTCGTTTGCATCTTTCTTATTCCAGTCTTCAGTCTGTTGATTTTATTTATTTATTATTTTTTTATTATACTTTGTCTAAAGACCTTTAAAGTTAACAGAAATTAAAACCATATTTTTGCAACTCATAATGTGTTCTTTTTGGTTACATCCCAAGCATTAATCATTGACTTGACAGGAATCACGAGTTGGAAAGCATTGCTCAACCTTTCTTTTTTTTTTCTTTCTGTAATTATTAGTATTATTTTTTTTATTCAGGTATCATCTTTTGAAGGTTTCACATGAAAAACATTGTGGTTACTACAGTCACCCATATTATCAAGTCCCCCCATACCATCAGTGTAGCAAGATGCCACAGAGTCACTACTTGTCTTCTCTATGCTACACAGTCCTCGCCATGACCCCTCACACCATGTGTACTAATCATAACACCCCTCGATTCTCTTCTCCCCCCCTCCCCACCAACCATCTCCCCCTTTGGTAACCTCAAGTCCTTTCTTGGAGTCTGTGAGTCTGCTGCTCTTTCGTTCCTTCAGTTTTGCGTAATTGTTATGCTCCACAAATGAGGGAAATCATTTCGTACTTGTCTTTCTCTGCCTGGCTTATTTCACTGAGCATAATACCCTCTAGCTCCATCCATGGTGTTGCAAATGGTAGGATTTATTTTCTTCTTATGGCTGAATAGTATTCCATTGTGTATATGTACCACATCTTTATCCATTCATCAACTGATGGACACCTAGGTTGCTTCCTTATCTTGGCTATTGTAAATAGTGCTGCAATAAACATAGACGTGCATATGCCTTTTTGAAACAGGGATCGAATCAGGGATCTTGTTTTCTTCCAGTAAATTCCTAGGAGTGGAATTCCTGGGTCAAATGGTATTTCTATTTTTAGTTTTTTGAGGAACCTCCATATTGCTTTCCGTAATGGTTGAACTAATTTACATTCCCACCAGCAGTGTAGGAGTGTTCCCCTTTCTCCATATCCTCACCAACATTTGTTGTTGTTTGTCTTTTGGATGTTGGCCATGATATCTCATTGTGGTTTTAATTTGCATTTCCCTGATAATTAGGGATGTGGAGCATCTTTTAATGTGCTTGTTGGCAATCTGAATTTCTTTTTTTTTTGATATCATTAATATACACTTACATGAGCAACATTGTGGTTGCTAGATTCCCCCCGTTATCAAGTCCCCACCACATACCCCATTATAGTCACTGCCCATCAGCGTAGTAAGATGCTATAGAATCACTACTTGTCTTCTCTGTGCTATACTGCCTTCCCTGTGCCCACCCCCCTACATTATGTGTGCTAATCTTAATGCCCCTTTTCCCCCTTCCCTTCCTTTCCACCCATCCTCCCCAATCCCTTTCCCTTTGGTAACTGTTAATCCATTCTTGGGTTCTGTGAATCTGCTGCTGTTTTGTTCTTTCAGTTTTTTCTTTGTTCTTATACTCTACAGATACGTGAAACCATTTGATACTTGTCTTTCTCCCTCTCTGAATTTCTTCTTTGGAAAATTGTCTGTTTATATCCTCAGCCCATTTTTTAATCGGGTTATTTGCTTTTTGGGTGTTGAGGCATGTGAGTTCTTTATATATTTTGGATGTTAACCCCTTGTTGGGTATGTTGTTTACAAATATATTCTCCCATACTATAGGATGCCTTTTTGTTCTACTGGTGGTGTCCTTTGCTGTACAGAAGCTTTTTAGCTTGATGTAGTCCCATTTGTTCATATTTGCTTTTGTTTCCCTTGCCCAAGGAGATGCGTTCAGGAAAAAGTTGCTCATGTTTATATTCAGGAGATTTTTGCCTATGTCTTTTTCTAAGAGTTTTATGGTTCATGGCTTACATTCAGGTCTTTGATGCATTTTGAGTTTACTTTTGTGTATGGTGTTATAGAATAATCCAGTTTCATTCTCTTACATGTAGCTGTCTAGTTTTGCCAACACCAGCTGTTGAAGAGGCTGTCATTTCCCTATTGTATATCCATGGCTCCTTTATTGTATATTAATTGACCATATATGCTTGGGTTAATTTCTGGACTCTTTGTTCTGTTCCACTGATCTATGGGTTTGTTCTTGTGCCAGTTGCAAATTGTCTTGACTACTATGGCTTTGTAGTAGAATTTAAAGTCTGGGAGTGTAATCCCCAGCTTTATTCTTCTCTGTATTGCTTTGGCTATTTGGGGTCTTTTATGGTACCATATGAATTTTAGAACAATTTGTTCTAGTTCGTTGAAGAATGCCATTGATATTTTGATAGGGATTGCATGGAATCTGTAGATTGCTTTAGGCAGGATGGCCATTTTGACAATATTAAATCTTCCTACCCAAGAGCATGGGATGTATTTCCATTTATTAGTGTCCTCTTTAATTTATTTCAAAAGTGTATTGTAGTTTTAAGGGTATAGATCTTTCACTTCTTTGGTTAGGTTTATTTCTAGGTATTTTATTCTTTTTGATGCAATTGTGAATGGAATTGTTTTCCTGATTTCTCTTTCTGCTAGTTCATTGTTAGTGTATAGGAATGCAACAGACTTCTGTGCATAAATTTTGTATTCTGCAACTTTGCTGAATTCATATACTATTTCCAGTAGCTTTGGAGTGGATTCTTTAGGGTTTTTTTTATGTAAAATATCATGTCATGTGCAAACAGTGACAGTTTAACTTTTTCCTTACCAATCTGGATGCCTTTTATTTCTCTGTGTTGTCTGATTGCCATGGCTAGGACCTCCAGTACTATGTTTAATAAATGTGGGGAGAGTGGGCATACTTGTTCCTGATCTTAGAGGAAAAGCTTTCAGCTTTTCGCTGTTAAGTATGATGTTGGCTGTGGGTTTGTCATATATGGCCTTTATTATGTTGAGGTACTTGCCCTCTATGCCCATTTTGTTGAGTTTTTATCATGAAAGGGTGTTGAATTTTATCAAATGCTTTTCAGCATTTATGGAGGAGATCATTTGATTTTTGTCCTTCTTATTGATGCAGTGGATGATGTTGATGCATTTCGAATGTTATAGCATCCTTGCATCCCTGGGATTAATCCCACTTGATCATGATGTATTATCCTCTTGATGTATTTTTTAATTTGTTTTGCTAATATGTTGTTGAGTATTTTTGCATCTTTGTTCATCAAGGATATTGGTTCGTAGTTTTGTTTTTTTGTGGTGTCTTTGCCTCGTTTTGGTATCAGATGCTGACTTCATAGAATGAGTTGGAAGTATTCCCCTCCATGTCATCTCCAAATGTCTGATAAAATTTAGTGGTGAAGCAATCTGGTCCCAGTATTTTGTTCTTGGGTAGTTTTTTGATTATCAGTTCAATTTCCTTGCTGGTAATTGGTCTGTTCAGATTTTCTGTTTCTTCCTGGGTCAGCCTTGGAAGGTTGTATTTTTCTAGAAAGTTTTGTATCCTGCAACTTTGCTGAATACAATAAAGGGTGTAGAGTTCTGTAGATGTCTGTTAGGTCCGTTTCTTCTAGATTATCCAATTTTTTAGCATATAACTTTTCGTAGTATTTTTCTCATAATTCTTTGTATTTCTGCAGTGTCCATAGTGATTTTTTCTTTCTCATTTCTAATTCTGTTGATGTGTGTAGACTCTCTTTTTTTCTTGATAATTCTGGCTACGGCTTTATCTATTTTGTTTATTTTCTTGATGAACCAACTCCTGCTTTCATTGATTCTTTCTATTGTTTTATTCTTCTCTATTTTATTTAGAAATTTATTATTGATGCTCTAATCTTTATTATGTCCCTCCTTCTACTGACTTTGGACCTCATTTATTCTACTTTTTCTAGTTTCATTAATTGTGAGTTTAGACTGTTCATATGGGATTGTTCTTCTTTCCTGAGGTGGTCCTGTATTGCAATATACTTCCCTGATAGCATGGCCTTCACTGTGTCCTGTAGATTTTATGGTGTTGGGTTATTGTCATTTGTCTCCATGTATTGCTTGATCTCTGTTTTTATTTGTTCATTGATACATTGATTATTTAGGAGCATGTTGTTAAGCCTCCATGTGTTTGTGGGCTTTATTGTTTTCTTTGCATAATTTATTTCTAGTTTCATACCTTTGTGTTCTGAGAGCTGGTTGGTACAATTTCAGTCTTTTTGAATTTACTGAGGTTCTTTTTGTGTGGCCTAGTATATGACCTATTGAAAATGTTCCATGTGCATTTGAGAAGAATGTGTCTTCTGCTGCGTTTGGGTGTAGAGTTCTGTAGATGTCTGTTAGGTCCATCTGTTCTAATATGTTGTTCAGTACCTCTGTCTCCTTATTTTCTGTCTGGTTGATCTGTCCTTTGGAGTGAGTGGAGTGTTGAAGTCTCCTAGAATGAATGCATTGCATTCTATTTCCCCTTTTACTTCTGTTAGTATTTGTTTCACATATGTAGGTGCGCCTGTGTTCGGTGCATAGATATTTATAATGGTTATATCCTCTTGTTGGATTGACCCCTTTATCATTATGTAATGTCCTTGTTTGTCTCTTGTTATTTTCTTTGTTTTGAAGTCTATTTTGTCTGATACAAGTACTGCAGCTCCTGCCTTTTTCTCCCTATTGCATGAAATATCTTTTTCCATCCCTTCACTTTTAAACTGTGTATGTCTTTGGGTTTGAAGTAAGTCTCTTGTAGGCAGCAATATAGACAGGTCTTGTTTGTTAATCCATTCAGTGACTCTATGTCTTTTGTTTGGTGCATCCAGACCATTTGTATTTAGGGTGATTATTGATTGGTATGTACTCTTGTTATTGCAGGTTTTAGATTCTTGATTACCAAAGGTTTAAGGGTTACTGCCTTACTATCTAAAAGTCTAATTTAACTCACCAAGTATACTATTACAAACACAATCTAAGGGTTCTTTTTTTTTTCCTCCTTTTTCTTCCTCCTCTATTCTTTATAGATTAGGTATCATATTCTGTACTCTTTTGTCTTTCTGTTGACTGACTTTGGGGTGGTTGATTTGATTTTGTATCTGTTTAGTAATTAATTGGTCCACTTTCTTTACTGTGGTTTTATTTTCTCTGGTGATAGTTATTTAGCCTTGGGAACACCTCCATCTATATCAGTCCCCCCCGCACTACACTGTAGAGATAGTTTGTGGGACATAAGTTTGCTCACTTTTTGCTTATCTGGAAATTGTTTAATCCCTCCTTCAAATTTAAATGATAATCTTGCCAGGTAAAGTATTCTTGGTTCAAGGCCTCTCTTGCTTCATTGCATTAAATATATCATGCCACTCCATTCTAGCCCGTAAGGTTTCTGCTGAGAAGTCTAATGATAGTCTGATGGGTTTTCCTTTGTATGTGATCTTTTTTCTCTCTCTGGCTGCTTTTAATACTCTGTCTTTATCCTTGGTCTTTGCCATTTAATTATTGTATGTCTTAGTTCTGTCTTCCTTGGTCCCTTGTGTTGGGAGATCTGTGCACCTCCATGGCCTGAGAGATTATCTCTTTCCCCAGATTGGGGAAGTTTTCAGCAATTACCTCCTCAAAGATACTTTCTATCCCTTTTCTTCTTCTCTGGTACCCCTATAATGCTAATATTGTTCCATTTAGATTGGTCACAGGTTTCTCAATATTCTTTCATTCCTAAAGATCATTTTTTCTCTCTGTGCCTCAGCTTCTTTTATTCCTGTTCTCCAATTTCTGTTTCATTTACCATCTCCTATACTTAATCTCCTATACTAATCTGCTTTTAAATCCCTCCATTGTATGTTTCATTTCAGGTACTGTATTCTTTAATGATTGTATCTCATTCCTGAATTCCTCCCTGAGTTCTTGAATATATTTCTGTAGCTCCATGAGCATGTTTATGATTTTTATTTTGAAATCTCTTTCAGGATGATTGATGAATTCAGTTTCACTTGGGCCTCTTTCTGATGTTTGTGGGATTTTGTTTTGAACCAGTTTCCTTTGAGGTTTCATATTTGTAGGTGGTGCCCTCTAGTGCCAAGAGCAGATATCCAGGGCTGCGTGTTCTGCATTCCTAGGTGTTTACCACCTCCCCACTCGGTTTCTCTTCCTCCCTCTGGGGAAATGGGGTGTGTTGGGTCCCTCCTTATTATGGAATTGTACTTTACCCTTTTCCTTGAGATCTGCTGTTTTCCCCAGGTGTAGACAGTTTGCCACAGCCTTCTTTACTATTGGTCTTTCAGGATTTTGATGTATTTGCTATATTTTCATATTATATGTGGTTTTGGGAGAAGGTTTCTGTTTCACCTGTCACACTGCCATTTTAATCCTCTCTGTTGATTTTATATAGTCAGTATTCATTTAGATTTATTCACACATTTATTGTATTTTAGGTTTATATTTTTTACTTGATTCTTTTTCAACTCTGCAATTTGTTTAATAGTTTTTCATCCTCTGCCAAAATCCTCCATTGTCTCTTTTATCCCCTTTAATACAGAAAGCATAGTTGTGTTGTCTATGGTAAAGTATAGAAATGTAGAAAGCACAGTTAACATGTTAAATATGATAAAAAGCGTCCTGTGGGTCTGTTTATTTTGTGTATTGTTTCTCTTGTTTTTTTAATATGTGTGATGGATTATTCTTTATATATGTGCGAGAGGTATTTGAAAATTGAAGAAACAACATGAGGCCTAGGATGATGTAAATTCTCTTGAAGGGGAAAGAACCACATTAGGAGCATTAGCATCTAGAATCACTTGAACTAATTTTCAGGCATTCAGTTCTGATTCTGTTCTGATTCACACATACTTCTAGGGGTGTAGCTTTTTGAGATGCCAGTCTAAACTGGGTGGTTTATCAAGCCTACTTTCCTCCCCATAATGGATGGCCCTAATTTTTGTCTGTCTCCTATCAAGCTATCAAAAGGGCTCTCCATCCTCATGGCTACTTTTGGGAGTTGGTAAATGCCCCAGCAAGCAAGTGTCTGTAGCTTGGATTTCTGTCCTCTCCTGGTTCTTGCTTTGATAGTTCTTGAATCTCTCCATGCCTTCAAGCAAATGTCAGGCTTTTCTAGATCTTCTTAGCAGGAGGCTTAATCTGAATTACCTGGTTTTCCATCCCTGAAAGTGGGAGTCTTCTTTCATCTGTATAGATTTTCCCTGTGTTTCAAGACTGAAGTTAGTTTTCATTGAGATATGTCTTATAAAATAGGTAATTTTTTTCCTCCCTTGTACTCTGATGTAACTTTTTTGCTTTTACCTCTTTAAGACCACTCACTGTTTTACACCCCACATTTCGGTTACTAGGTTACATGTTTTGTTAGTTCTACTAGACTTTAAGCTCTCTGAGAACAAGTATGTATTTATCTTTACATAGCTCAGTGACTTGCACATATGAATTTTTAAATAAATATTGAATTGAGTGAAAGATGGCTTTGGATAAGAAAACAGGACAGACTCTACTGCTGGGCCATATGTTGTATTGGAACTGCTGGGCAGGCAGGCTGTGAAGAGCAGCTGTCTATGATTTCAAATGAGAGAGCAGGAATGTAACTGTGGTCCAGTTTTATGTCTGTAGAGTTAATCAGGGCCAGTTTTAGTTGGCAGCTGCCTTACTGTACTAAAAGCAAGTTCAGATCCCTGGGTTTTATTGCTGATTCTGAAGCAAACTAAATGGATGAAAAAGTGAGAGGCTAAAAGCACTGAAATGCTTGTGTGAGTTAATGCATCAGGCATATATTTATATCCAGTATAAATTACTTTGTTCCTAATGTGGAAAGAATCTCAACTAGAAAATGAATTTGCCATAGCTAAGTAAGTATTTTGTGGTTTGCTTTTTCTAAGTAGATTGATGGTGTAGTTTAATACGTTTTTCTTTTAAATTTGAAACTTGAGTTAATCACATTTATTTTCAATGTTAAGTTGTTGCTTAAGTTTTAAGTAGTGAGCTAATGTTATGCCATATAATTTACAATAATCCATCACTTTTTTAAAACTCATAGAGCCTTTTTTAAGTATGTTTATGATTTTTAATAAGCTGATTGTACAGCATGCTTTAACATAGAATGAACAATCATTCTAGACCAAGTAACTTAATCTATAATAGAATTTTTTCTTTTAAGTATTATAACTGTAAATCTTGCTTGATTTCTTGAGCCACTGGACTTCAAGGACCATGTTGTGACCACTGTCCACCATGTCTTGATTCCCTTGCTAACAGTGTGGGTTTTGCACTTGTTTATAGATCCCCTACCTCATGAAGGAGCTTTTACAGATGAGGGAACTGAGAGTTAAGTGTCTTGTATAAATCCACATAGCTACTGTTTGGAAGAGCTGAAAATCAAATTGTGGTCTGTTTGACTCCAAGGTCCAATGGTGCCTCCAAATTAAATTTGTGTCACCCACATTGCAAAATGATTTTGGGGCTAGCTTCAATGATTTACTATCTATGCTAGTTCTTGGTCTCTCTGTATAATTCAACTGAATTTAGCCCTGTAGATACCAGGGATTAAAAACAAAAAGGGTTTGTTGCATAGACAAGTGGAAAAACAGAAATGGTACTAACCTCCAATTCTTTTTGGTCTAGAGTAGAGGATGTTCATAGTCTGAGTACACTTTTTCTAGTGACTGTGGCTCCTAATGTCAAAGGGCCTTTTTCCTAGTTTGGAGCAAAGGGGACTGTAGGCACCCAGCAGTGGGGACCCTTGTCTCTAATTAGAGGAGGGGGATTCTGCCTATGTGTTGTTGAGGAGATAAAATTTGTTAGTAGTACAAATCATAAAAATTGTGTAGTCATTTTATGATTATCAATACAGAGTAACTGCTTCATAGAGTAAACATATTATCTGAACAGATTTCAACTTTGCATACTTGATGTTTTAAAATTAACTATTGTCTTCTCTTTCTAGTTCTGTAACTTTATCCAGAAAGAGGAGGGGGTTAACGTAACTGTAACTTATGTTTAAGATTCCAGAGTGATGCTCCCTAGTTAATCACTTATTTCTTCTCTAAAATCCTCAAATTATCTTTTTCATTATTCATTTTTGTCAGTCAGATGTCAGATTTAATCTGTAGTTTTTGTCATCTTTTTTTTTTGCTATTATTTTTTTAATATAATTTATTTTGGTATCATTAATCTACATTTACATGTGCAATATTATGGTTATTAAACTACCCCTTCATCAGGTGCCCCCCACCAACCCCATTACAGTCACTGTCCATAAGCATAGTGAGATGCTGTAGAATCACTACTTGTCTTTTCTGAGTTGTACAGCCCTCCGCGTGCCCCCCCAACATTACGTCTGCTAATCGTAATGCTCCTTTTTCCCTCATCCCTCCCTTCCCACCCATCTTCCCCAGTCCCTTTCCCTTTGGTAACTATTAGTCCGTTCTTGAGTTCTGTGAGTCTGCTGCTGTTTTGTTCCTTCAGTTTTTTTTTTTCTTTGTTCTTATACTCCACATATGAGTGAAATCATTTGATACTTGTCTTTTTCGGCTTGGCTTATTTCACTGAGCATAATACCCTCTAGCTCCATACATGTTGTTGCAAATGGTAGGATTTGTTTTCTTCTTATGGCTGAATAATATTCCATTGTGTATATGTACCACATCTTCTTTATCCATTGATCTACTGATGGACACTTAGGTTGCTTCCATTTCTTGGCTATTGTAAATAGTGCTGCGATAAACATAAGGGTGCATATGTCTTTTTCAAACTGGGCTGCTGCAGTCTTAGGGTAAATTCCTAGGAGTGGAATTCCTGGGTCAAATGGTATTTCTATTTTGAGTTTTTTGAGGAACCTCCATACTGCTTTCCACAATGGTTGAACTAATTTGCAGTCCCACCAGCAGTGTAGGAGGGTTCCCTTTTCTCCACATCCTCGCCAACATTTGTTGTTGTTTGTGTTTTGGATATTGGCCATCCTCACTGGTGTGAGGTGATATCTCATTGTGGTTTTAATCTGCATTTCTCTGATGATTAGCCATGTGGAGCATCTTTTCATGTGCCTGTTGGCCATCTGAATTTCTTCTTTGGAGAAGTGTCTATTCATGTCCTCTGCCCATTTCTTAATTGGATTATTTGCTTTTTGTTTGTTGAGGTGTGTGAGTTCTTTATATATTTTGGATGTCAACCCTTTATCAGATACGTCATTTATGAATATATTCTCCCATACTGTAGGATATCTTTTTGTTCTACTGATGGTGTCCTTTGCTGTACAGAAGCTTTTCAACTTGATATACTCCCACTTGTTCATTTTTGCTTTTGTTTCCCTTGCCCGGGGAGATATGTTCATGAAGAAGTCATTCATGTTTATGTCCAAGAGATTTTTGCCTATGTTTTTTTCTAAGAGTTTTATGGTTTCATGACTTATATTCAGGTCTTTGATCCACCTTGAGTTTACATTTGTGTATGGGGTTAGACAGTAGTCCAATTTCATTCTCTTACATGTAGCTGTCTAGTTTTTCCAACACCAGCTACTGAAGAGGCCGTGATCTCCCCGTTGTATATACAAGGCTCCTTTACCATATATTAATTGACTGTATATGTTTGGGTTAATGTTTGGATTTTCTATTCTGTTCCACTGGTCTGTGGGTCTGTTTTTGTGCCAATACCATATTGTCTTGATTACTGTGGCTTTGTAGTAGAGCTTGAAGTCAGGGAGCATAATTCCCTCTGTTTTATTCCTCCTTCTCAGGATTGCTTTGGCTATTCGGGGTCTTTTGTGGTTCCATATGAATTTTAGAATTATTTGTTCAAGTTCATTGAAGAAAGCTGTTGGTAGTTTGATAGGGATTGCATTGAATCTGTAGATTGCTTTAGGTAGTATAGCCATTTTGACAATATTTATTCTTCCTAGCCAAGAGCATGGGATGCATTTCCATTTGTTAGTATCCTCTTTAATGTCTCTTAGGAGTATCTTGTAGGTTTCAGAGTACAGGTCTTTCACTTCCTTCGTTAGGTTTATTGCCAGGTATTTTATTCTCTTTGTTGCAATTGTGAATGGAATTGTTTTTCTGATTTCTCTTTCTGTTAGTTCATCATTAATGTATAGGAAAGCAACAGATTTCTGTGTATTAATTTTGTATCCTGCAAGTTGGCTGAATTCAGATATTAGTTCTAGTAGTTTTGGAATGGAGTCTTTAGGGTTTTTTATGTACAGTATCATGTCATCTGCAAATAAGGACAATTTGACTTCTTCTTTACCAATCTGGATGCCTTGTATTTCTTTGTTTTGTCTGACTGCTGTGGCTAGGACCTCCAGTACTATGTTGAATAACAGTGGAGAGAGTGGGCATCCCTGTCTTGTCCCGATCTTAGATGAAAAGCTTTCAGCTTCTCACCGTTATGTATGATGTTAGCTGTGGGTTTGTCATATATGGCCTTTATGATGTTGAGGTGCTTGCCCCCTAAAGCCATTTTATTGATAGTTTTAATCATGAATGGATGCTGAATTTTGTCAAATGCATTTTCAGCATCTATGGAGATGATCATGTGGTTTTTGTTCTTCTTTTTGTTGATGTGGTGGATGATGTTGACGGATTTTCGAATGTTGTACCATCCTTGCATCCCTGGGATGAATCCCACTTGATCATGGTGTATGATCCTCTTGATGTATTTTTGAATTCGGTTTGCTAATATTTTGTTGAGTATTTTTGCATCTACGTTCATCAGGGATATTGGTCTGTAATTTTCTTTTTTGGTGAGGTCTTTGCCCGGTTTTGGTATTAGAGTGATGCTGGCTTCATAGAATGAGTTTGGAAGTATTCCCTCCTCTTCTATTTTTTGGAAAACTTTAAGGAGAATCGGTGTTATTTCTTCTCTATATGTCTGGTAGAATTCAGAGGTGAATCCATCAGGCCCGGGGTTTTGTTCTTGGGTAGTTTTTTGATTACCGATTCAATTTCGTTGCTGGTGATTGGTCTGTTTAGTTTTTCTGTTTCTTGCTTGGTCAGTCTTGGAAGGTTGTATTTTTCTAAGAAGTTGTCCATTTCTTCTATGTTTTCCAGCTTGTTAGCATATAGATTCTCATAATATTCTCTTATGATTCTTTGTATTTCTGTGGGGTCCGTCGTTATTTTTCCTTTCTCATTTCTGATTGTGTTTATGTGTGTAGATTCTCTTTTTCTCTTAATGAGTCTGGCTAGGGGTTTATCTATTTTGTTTATTTTTTCAAAGAACCAGCTCTTGGTTTTATTGATTTTTTCTATTGTTTTATTCTTCTCAATTTTATTTATTTCTTCTCTGATCTTTATTATGTCCCTCCTTCTGGTGACTTTGGGCCTCATTTGTTCTTCTTTTTCCAATTTCAGTAATTGTGTCTTTAGACTATTCATTTGGGAATGTTCTTCCTTCTTTAAATAGGCCTGGATTGCAATATACTTTCCTCTTAGAACTGCCTTTGCTGCGTCCCACAGAAGTTGTGGCTTTGTGTTGTTGTTGTCATTAGTCTCCATATATTCTTTGATTTCTGTTTTGATTTGGTCGTTAACCCATTGATTAATTAGGAGAGTGTTGTTAAGTCTCCATGTATTTGTGAGCCTTTTTGATTTCTTTCTAAAATTTATTTCTAGTTTTATACCTTGGTGATCTGAGAAGTTGGTTGGTAGGATTTCAATATTTTTGAAATTACTGAGGTTCTTTTTGTGGCCTAGTATGTGGTCTATTCTGGAAAATGTTCCATGTGCACTTGAGAAGAATGTGTATCCTGCTGCTTTTGGGTGCAGAGTTCTGTAGATGTCTGTTAGGTCCATCTGTTCTAGTGTGTTGTTCAGTGCCTCTGTGTCTTTACTTATTTTCTGTCTGGTTGATCTGTCCTTTGGAGGGAGTGGTGTGTTGAAGTCTCCTAGAATGATTGCATTGCTGTCTATTTCCTCCTTTAATTCTGTTAGTATTTGTTTTACATATGCTGGTGCTCCTGTGTTGGGTGCATATATATTTATAATGGTTTTATCTTCTTGTTGGACTCACCCCTTTATCATTATGTAATGTCCTTCTTTGTCTCTTGCTACTTTCTTTGTTTTGAAGTCTATTTTGTCTGGTACAAGTACTGCAACACCTGCTTTTTTCTCTTTGTTGTTTGCATGAAATGTCTTTTTCCATCCCTTCATTTTTAGTCTGTGTATATCTTTAGTTTTGAGGTGAGTCTCTTGTAAGCAGCATATAGATGGGTCTTGCTTTTTTATCCATTCTGTTACTCTGTGTCTTTTGATTGGTGCATTCAGTCCATTTACATTTAGGGTGATTATTGATAGATATGTACTTATTGCCATTGCTGGCTTTAGATTCGTGGTTACCAAAGGTTGAAGGATTGCTTCTTTACTATCTAACAATCTCACTTAACTTTCTTGTTAAGTTATTGTAAACACCATGTGATGTTTCTTTATTTCTCTCCCTTCTTATTCTTCCTCCTCCATTCTTTATATACTAGGTGTTTTATTCTTTGCCTTTAGTTAGTATTTGGATGGTCTGTTTTCTTTGCTATGATTTTATTTTCTCTGGTGACATCTTTTTAGCCTTAGGGGTGCTTCCCTCTAGTGCAGTCTGTTTAAGATATCCTGTTGTGGTGGTTTATGAGAGGCAAACTCTCTCAGCTTTTGCTTGTCTGGAAATTATTCAATCCCTTCATCATATTTAAATGATAATCATGCTGGATACAATATTCTTGGTTCGAGGCCCTTCTGTTTCATAACGTTAAATATATCATGCCATTCTCTTCTGACCTGTAATATTTCTGTTGAGAAGTCTGATGGGTTTTCCTTTGTAGGTGATATTTTTTCTCTCTCTAGCTGCCTTTAATACCCTGTCTTTATCTTTGATCTTTGCCATCTTAATTATTATGTGTCTTGGTGTTGTCTTCCTTGGGTCCCTTGTGTTGGGAGATCTGTGGGCTTCCGTGGACTGCGAGACTATTTCCTTCCCCAGCGAGGGAAAGTTTTCAGCAATTATTTCTTCAAAGACCCTTTTATCCCTTTTTCTCTCTCTTCTTCCTCTGGTACTCCTATAATGCGAATATTGTTCCATTTGGATTGGTCACACAGTTCTCTTAATATTCTTTCATTCCTAGAAATCCTTTTATCTCTCTCTGCCTCAGCTTCTCTGTATTCCTATTCCATTAACAGTCTCTTGCATCTCATCCAGTCTGCTGTTAAGCCCATCGATCGCTTGTCTGATTTCTGCATTGTCTTTCCTCATTTCCCACACTTCCTCCCTCAGCTCTTGCACATTTCTCTGTAGATCCATCAGCATGGTTATGACTTTTATTCTGAATTCTTTTTCAGGAAGACTGTGCATTTCCATCCCTTCAGGCTCCCTCTCTGGGGTTGTCTGGTTGATTTTAGTCTGGACTATATTCCTGTCTTTTCATGGCAATAGATGTGGTTGCTGGTAGTTGCCACTTATGTCAGCTGGGCTCTTTAAGACTTTAAAAAGAGAAAAAGAAAAAAAGAAAAAAAAGAAAGAAAAGAAAGAACAAACAAAAAACAAAAAACAAAACCCCAAAAAACAACAACAAAAAAAAGCCCACCGGGAGTAGATTCTGTGGGGATGCTGTAGGTGGCGCTGTTGCCCCACTATTCCACAGCCATGGCCACGCTGCTCTGCAGGGCCCTTTGTAGCTCTGGCCAGGGTCCAAAACTCCCCAGGACTCCAGCCTCTGGGCTGGGGCGATCCGGCTCCTCTGCTGGGCTCCTGTCTTTTTAAGACCACTGAAGAAAGTGCGTGCTTTTCTTTTCTTTTTTTTTTATTTCCCAGGAGCCGGCTGCCAGCACCTGGCGCGTTCGCCGCTCAGATCCTGTACCCTCTGTCTCCAATCTCCGCTACACCGCGCGATGTGTGTCAGCACTCCCCGCGCAGATCACCGGAGCTGGTTATTTCGCGGGGTGTACTTCCACTCCCTCCCGGCTCTGAAGCCTCTCCTCCCGCTGGCGTGCTGGGTGGGCGAGTGCTTGTGTCTCGCCGGGTCCTGGCTCCGTATCTTACCCGCCTCGCGGGGTGCCGAGTCCTCTCAAGTGTAGCTGCACGCTGTGTGCTTTCCTGTGTATTGTGGTCTCTCTTTTAGGAATAGTTGTATTTGCTGTATTTTCATAGATAAATATAGTGTTGGGAGGAGATTTCTGCCACCCTGCTCATGCCGCCGTCTTCCCGGAAGTCCCTTTTTGCTATTATTAATGGACAATTATATGAGCAAGATTATGTTTACTAGACTCCCCCTATTATCAGCTCCCCACCACATACCCCATTACAGTCACTGTCCATCAGCATAGTAAGATGCTATGGAATCACTACTTGTCTTCCCTGTGTTATACTGCCTTCCCCATACCCCACCCATACTACATTATGTGTGCTAATCGTAATACCCCTTTTTCCCCCTTATCCCTCCCTTGTCACCCATCTTCCCCTGTTCCTTTCCCTTTGGTAACTGTTAGTCCATTCTTGGGTTCTGTGAGTCTGCTGCTGTTTTGTTCCTTCAGTTTTTTTCTTTGTTCTTTTACTCCATAGATCAGTGAAATCATCTGATTCTTGTCTTTCTCTGCCTGGCTTATTTCACCGAGCATAATACCCTCTAGCTCCATCCATGTTGTTGCAAATGGTAGGATTTGTTTTCTTCTTATGGCTTAATAATATTCCATTGTGTATATATACCACATCTTCTTTATCCATTCATCTACTGATGGACACATAGGTTGCTTCCATTTCTTGGCTATTGTAAATATTGCTGCGATAAACATAGGGTTGCATATGTCTTTTTCAAACTGGGCTGCTGCATTCTTAGGGTAAATTCCTAGGAGTGGAATTCCTGGGTCAAATGGTATTTCTATTTTGAGTTTTTTGAGGAACCTCCATAGTGCTTTCCACAATGGTTGTACTAATTTACATTCCCACAAACAGTATAGGAGAGTTCCCCTTTCTGCACATCCTCGCCAACATTTGTTGTTGTCTTTTGGATGGTGGCCATCCTAACTGGTATGAGGTGATATCTCATTGTGGTTTTAATTTGCATTTCTCTGGTGACTAGTGATGTGGAGCATCTTTTCCTGTGTCTGTTGGCCACCTGAATTTCTTCTTTGGAGAAGTGTCTGTTCAGCTCCCTGCCCGTTTTTTAATTGGCTTATTTGGTTTTTGTTTGTTGAGGTGCCTGAGCTCTTTGTATAATTTGGATGTTAACCCTTACTGGTATGTCATTCATGAATATATTCTCCCATACTGTAGGATCTCTTTTTGTTCTACTGATGGTATCCTTTGCTGTACAGAAGCTTTTTAGTTTGATATAGTCCCATTTGTTAATTTTTGCTTTTGTTTCCCTGGCTGGGGAGATATGTTCATGAAGAAGTTGCCCATGTTTATCATCAAGAGATTTTTGCCTATATTTTTTTCTAACAGTTTTATGGTTTCATGACTTACATTCAGGTATTTGATCCATTTTGAGTTTACTTTTGTGTATGGGGTTAAACAATAATCCAGTTTCATTCTCTCATATGTAGCTGTCCAGTTTTGCTAACACCAGCTATTGAAGAGGCTTTCATTTCCCCATTGTATATCCATGGGTCCTTTATCGTAGATTAATTGACCATATATGCTTGGATTTATATCTTGGCTCTCTAGTCTGTTCCATTGGTCCATGGGTCTGTTCTTGTGCCAGTACCAAATTGTCTTGATTACTGTGGCTTTGTAGTAGAGCTTGAAGTCTGGTAGCATAATTCCCCCCACTTTATTCTTCCTTCTCAGGATTGCTTTGGCTATTCGGGGTCTTTTGTGGTTCCATATGAATTAGAACTATTTGCTGTCATTGACGAATGCTGTTGGTATTTTCATAGGGATTGCATTGAATCTGTAGATTGCTTTAGGCAGGATGGCCATTTTGACAATATTAATTCTTCTTATCCATGAGCATGGGATGTGTTTCCATTTTTTGGTATCTTTTTTAATTTCTCTCATGAGTGTCTTGTAGTTTTCAGAGTATAAGTGTTTCACTTCTTTGGTTAGGTTTATTCCTAGGTATTTAGTTCTTTTGGATGCAATTGTGAATGGAATTGTTTTCCTGATTTCTCTTTCTGCTAATTCACTTTTAATGTATAGAAATGCAACAGATTTCTGTGTATTAATTTCTTATTCTGCAACTTTGCTGAATTCAGATATTAGATCTAGTAGTTTTGGAGTAGATACTTGAGGGTTTTTTATGTACAATATCATGTCATCTGCAAACAGGGACAATTTGGTTTCTTCTTTACCAATCTGAATGCCTTTTATTTCTTTGTGTTGTCTGATTGCCATGGGTAGGACCTGTAGAACTATTGTTGAATAAAAGTGGGGAGAGTGGGCATCCTTGTCTTTTTCCCAATCTTAAAGGAAAAGCTTTCAGCTTCTTGCTGTTAACTATAATATTGGCTGTGGGTTTGTCATATATGGCCTTTATTATGTTGAGGTACTTGCCCTCTATACCCATATTGTTGAGAGATTTTATCATCAATGGATGTTGAATTTTGTTGAATGCTTTTTCAGCATCTATGGAGATGATCATGTGGTTTTTGATGTAGTGGATGATGTTGATGGATTTTCGAATGTTGTACCATCCTTGCATCCCTGATAATGATGGATGGTCTTTTTGGTGTATTTTTGAGTTCGGTTTGCTAATATTTTGTTGAGTATTTTTGCATCTATATTCATCAGGGATATTGGTCTGTAATTTTCTTTTTTGTGGTGTCTTTGCCTGGTTTTGGTGGTAGATGGTAGAATGAGTTTGGGAGTATTCCATACTTTTCTACTTTTTGGAAAACCTTAAGGAGAATGGGTTATTAGGTCGTCAGTAAATGTTTGATAAAATTCAGCAGTGAAACCATCTGGTCCAGGAGTTTTTTTCTTGGGTAGTTTTTGATTACTGATTCAATATCTTTGCTGGTAATTGGTCTGTTCAGAGTTTCTGTTTCTTCCTGGGTCAGCCTTGGAAGGTTGTATTTTTATAGAAAGTTGTCCATTTCTTCTAGGTTATCCAGTTTGTTAGCATATAATTTTTCATAGTGTTCTCTAATAATTCTTTGTATTTCTGTGGTGTCTATAGTGATTTTTTCTTTCTCATTTCTGATTCTGTTTATGTGTGTAGACTCTCTTTTTTCCTTGGTAAGTCTGGCTAAGGGTTTATCTATTTTGTTTATTTTATCAAAGAACCAGCTCCTGCTTTCATTGATTCTTTCTATTTTATTCTTCTCAATTTTATTTATTTCTGCTTTAATCTTTATTATGTCCCTCCTTCCACTGACTTTGGGCCTCATTTGTTCTTCCTTTTCTAGTTTCAGTAATTGTGAGTTTAGATTTCATTTGGGATTGTTCTTTTTCCCTGAGGTAGGCCTGTATTGCAATATATTTCCCTCTTAGCATGGCCTTCACTGCGTCCCACAGATTTTGCAGTGTTGAATTACTGTTGTCATTTGTCTCCATACATTGCTTGATCTCTGTTTTTTATTTGGGCATTGATCCATTGATTATTTAGGAGTATGTTACTAAGCCTCCATGTGTTTGTGGGCTTTTTCGTTTTCTTTGAGTAATTTATTTCTAGTTTCATACCTTTGTGATCTGGGAAGCTGGTTGGTAAAATTTCAATTTTTAAAAAATTTACTGAAGGTCTTTCTGTGGACCCATGTATGATCTATTCTTGAAAATGATCCATGTGCACTTGAGAAGAATATGTATCCTGTTGCTTTTGGATGGAGTGTTCTGTGGATGTCCTTTAGGTCCATCTGTTCTAATATGTTGTTCAGTGGCTCTGTCTCTTTATTTATTTTCTGTCTGGCTGATATGTTCTTTGGAGTGAGTGGAGTGTTGAAGTCTCCTAAAATGAATGCATTGTATTCTATTTCACCCTTTAATTCTGTTAGTATTTGTTTCACATATTTAGGTGATCCTGTGTTGGGTGCATAGATATTTATAATAGTTATATCCTCTTGTTGGACTGACCCTTTTATCATAATGTAATGTCCTTCTTTGTCTTTTGTGACTTTCTTTGTTTCGAAGTCTATTTTGTGTGATACAAGTACTGCAACTCCTGTTTTTTTCTCCCTATTAGTTGCATGAAATATCTTTTTCCATCCCTTTACTTTCAGTCGTTGTATGTCTGGGTTTGAAGTGAGTCTCTTGTAGGCAGCATATAGATGGGTCTTGTTTTTTTATCCATTCAGTGACTCTATGTCTTTTGATTGGTGCATTCAGACCATTTACATTTAGGGTGATTATTGATAGGTATGTACTTATTGCCTTTGCAGGCTTTAGATTTGTGGCTACCAAAGGTTCAAGGGTAACTCCCTTATTATCTATCAGTCTAGTTTAACTCACTTTGTATGCTATTACAAACACAACCTATAGATTATTATTTTTTCTTTTCCTCCTTTTTCTTCCTCCTCCATTGTTTGTATGTTATGAATCATATTCTGTACTCTTTGTCTATCCCTTGGTTTACATCTATTTAGTCTTAGGAATACCTCTGTCTATGTATAGGAGTCCCTCCAAAATGCTGTGTAGAGGTGGTTTATGGGAGGTAAATTCTCTCAGCTTTTGCTTATCTGAAAATTGTTTAATCCCTCCTTCAAAGTTAAATGGTAACCTTGCTGGGTAGAGTATTCTTGGTTCGAGGCCGTTCTGCTTCATTGCATTAAATATATCATTGCACTCCCTTCTGGCCTGTAAGGTTTCTGTTGAGAAATCTGATGATAGCCTGATGTGTTTCCCTTTGTATGTGATCTTTTTTCTCTCTCTAGCTGCTTTTAAAGTCTGTCCTTAACCTTGATCCTTGCCATTTTAAGTATTATATGTCCTGATGTTGTCTTTTTTGGGTCCCTTGTGTTGGGAATGTGTGCCCCTCCATGGCCTGAGAGACTGTCTCCTTCCCCAGATTGGGGAAGTTTTCAGCAATTATATCCTCAATGACACTTTCTATCCCTTTTTCTCTCTCTTCTTCTGGTACCCGTATAATGTGAATATTGTTCCGTTTGGATTGGTCACACAGTTCTCTCAATATTCTTTCATTCTTAGGGATTCTTTTTTCTTTCTGTGCCTCAGCTTCTTTCTATTCCTCTTCTCTAATTTCTATTCCATTTACCGTCTCTTCTACTCCATCTAATCTCCTTTTAAATCCCTCCATTGTATGTTTCATTTCAGATATGGAATTTCTTAATGATTAAATATCCATCTTAAATTCATTCCTAGGTTCTTGAATATTTTTCTGTACCTCTATAAGCATGTTTATGATTTTTATTTTGAACTCTCTTTCAGAAGATTGGTGATTTCAGTTTCATTTGGTCCTTTATGGGGTTTGTGAGATTTTGGTCTGTACCATGTTCTTTTGATGTTTCATATTTCTGTGTGGTGTCCTATAGTGCCCAGAACCTCCAGTCTCTGGAGCTGCTCATTCCCTAGAGTGAGGTTGTGGGTCATAGGGGAGTGGAGCTGGTGTCTGGGGGGAGGAAAGATCTGTTTCCTGATTCCCGTCTGTCCTACTTGTCTCCTGTATCAGAGCCAGTGGGCCGAGTACACAGGCATAAGCCTCTGTGCTTTGCATCTCTATCTGTTGTAGGTGGGGCCTCCCTCTGGCTGGCCTGGTGCCAGAGCAGTGACTACTGGTTTGCAAGCCAGTGCTATCAGGCCAGGAGGAAGGCTCGGCAGGCTGTGTATCACAGTGGGGGGCCTTAGAGCTGAGTAGCCAGCCAGGGGATTGAGTGCCTGAAGCTCCCCAATGTTCCCAATCTGCTGGGCAGAGCACGCCCAGACAACTTTGTCCCCCTATCCCTTCTCCCACACAGCAAGCTCCGTGCAAATCCCGCCCCTTTAGCAGCCCTCTCGCTGCTAGGAAACCTGTCAGACCGCCTGCCTTTTCCTTGTCCCAGAGCAGCCGGGTGTGGATCCCATCCTCCACAAGTGGCAGGAATCTGTCTCCCAAGCACTCTGTCTATCCCAGCCCCCCATCCTCCCGAGCACCACACAATGTAGGTTTCTGCTTGCAAAGCAGATTTCCAGGGCTAGGTGTGTTCAGTAGTCCCAGGCGTCCACCCCCTCCCCCCGCTATGTTTCTCTTCCTCCTGCCGGTGAGCTGGGGTAGGGGAAGGGTTTGGGTCACGCTGGATCAAGGCTTTCGTATGTTACCCTGTTTTGTGAGGTCTGCTCTGTTCCTGAGGTCTGTATGCAGTCTGGTGCAGCCTTCTTTCCTGTTGCTGTTTTAGGGTTAGTTGTATTAACTATATTTTCACACTATCTGTGGTTTTGGGAGGAGTTTTCTGTCTCACCTCTCACACCGCCATCTTGAATAATCCTTTCATCTGTTTTTTCCTTTTCAGAATCAGAGCATTTTCTGACCTAGTCTTTTGGTAGCTCTCCTATTGTTTAAAAAATTTCAGAAATTACTTACCATGTAAAATTTTTTCAGACCTCAGAGTTCTAGTCTTATATTGAATTTAAATACCTTGGTAGATCATCAACTCAAAAAAAAATCTTATACCTGTATTAATAGACTTTGAGTTCCATGTATTAAAATGTGTTTTCTCCATAATATTTTCAATATAGGAAATAAAGTCTTTGCTTTCACTTTTTGGTGGTCACTTAAGCAGTAGCCAGGACACTTATGGAAAGGTAAGTTGAGTTCACATTTTTCATAAGACCATATGAAGTGTACTTACAAATAGAGCCTTGGGTTTCAAGAGAAGAACTAAATCTTACATTTATATTTGTATAGTTATTTGTATCTGTTTCTAAGGGCAATGAAATAGAAAGGATATTTTGGGGAAAGGTTATGGTTTGGGGAAATCATTTCAGCTTATTTCCAGTTTTCATTTAGTCTATTAGTTTTTAATTTTTAATTTAACAGTTATACCATAATTTGTATCTATCTCTTCATTGAAAAAGGGCTCTCTTCCACTGGTGAGGTATAATTAGAATTAGAATTTAGAATTTAGTAGATATCAGTCTTATATTGGGAATTATTTTAAAATTTGAAATTGTGCATGTATAATAAAAGTATATTTTTATTCTGTATTTGATAGTTTATCAGTGTTTTAGAGAAGTTTGGAATATAGAAAAAGAAAAAATCATTCACAATTCCTCCTCCTTGATGTGACTTATAATTTGGGGATACTGCCATCCAGTCTTTTTTTCATAAATTTTTTTTCCCCTCAGTTATAATACTATTTATGATCTTCTGCAGTTTATTTTTCATTTGATAGTATTAATATAGGCACATTTCACTACATAGCTTTCATCACTAAGTGAGCTATATATAACATTTTCCATAAATGAGCTCCATCATAATTTAACAAATTCGTTTCATTCAGATTGCTGTTAAAATTTTCTAATAAAAGTAATACTAAACTGACCATCTTTTTCCTCTTTGGATTATTTTGGATTTTTCTGTAGAGTAGTGTAAATACTGGAAGAAGAAGGACTGGGTATGGCGTGGGAGATATCTTGCCACAAGATGAGAGAATTTAACTTGAAAATCCCTTGATGTTGGATTTATACTCCTGAGTGACTTTACTTCTTGAGAGAGGAGTGAAGAGGGAGAGTGTGGATATAATTGGATTAGGGTGATGGACTGAGGTCAGGGTCCTGCTGTATCTGGCAAGGGTCTATTGGGTGAAGATTAAAAATACCTGTAATTTGGGTGTTGAGACAGGGGATTGGGACGTGATCCCCCTCTCCCACCAATGCACATGGAATGTTTTTCCTTAGATAAATAATAAAAATTAATGATAGTTTAATAATAAACCCTATGATTATCCATCATGATTATTTCAGAGAGCCCCTTCCCCACCCCTCCCAGGTAGCCACAACTATCTAGAAAAAGAGGGATCAAAGATATATATTACTTAGAAGTTAAAAGTAAAATAGCTGTGTTATAAGGAATGATTAACAATAATAAATTCTGAGATTATACTTTGGGGTATAATGTGCATTAATTCTCTTGGTCAAACAAACATAAGGGAGCAAATACAAAATTAATCTTAATTTTAAGTAACCTTAAGTTTGCTGATGCTTTGATTTATAGTGATTTATGAAAGAGTTGTGACATCATACTGTATTATCCTAACAGGTTGCGTAGTAAAAACAATTTACTTTCTTACTACTGAAACAATTTTATTTTGGTTAGAGTCAGATTGGGTACTCTTTCATAAAAGTAGCAAATAGGAACCTCTCCTTACTGATTTTTTGAATAAAAGCATAAGAGGCCATAAAAACACTTAGAAGTAAGATGTATATTGTTATTTATTTCAGTCTCCTTTCTGGATTCTTAACATTCCCTCTGAAGATATTGCCAGAAACTTAATGAAACGGACAGTGTGTGCCAAGTAAGAGAAACTTATAGTGTTCTCCTGCAGAGTGTACACCATACTTCTTGTAACTACTTTGTTCTACCTTTTGTTATATTGGCAAAAAATAGAAAGTTTGGTTGTTGAGGGGAAGCACAGTTTAGCTTGCAGTTACTGCATTTACCACTGGATGGTGGTGGGAGAACAGAGGAGAGTTACTACTGAAAACGGAGGGTGACAATCTCAATGGTGAAATGCAGGAATATTTATTTTTGGTAATTTTTAAAAACTTTTATATTAAGCAGGAGTATGGTATAAAAGATATAAATGCTATGTTTTTTCTTCTCCGTTAAGCAGGAATATGGTATAAAAGATGTAAATGTTATATTATTGGATAAATGCCACATTTAAATATAACCAAAGTGTTGAAAATCTGAAAATGTTTTTTCTGATAGGAGGTTTTTAGTAGGATGAGCAGATTGGTCAAGTGTAAGATGACGAAAGTGAGGACTGCCATGAAATATGTTTTATTGTTTGATTTGTTAGAGGAATTCTAATTATCATATCTTGGTATGGAAACCTAGTGATGTTCATCATTTATTCTGTAAACCATTTTTTCCTTAAAAAAAAAGCTATGACAAATATCCCAGTGTCTCTTTCTCAATTACATTCCCCATCCTTCCCTCAAAAGATAGTTTTCTTAAAGCTTTTTTGTCAGAAAGGGTTCATTGCTACTGCCGCAGTCAGTGAAATATTTCAGATCATTGTGGATTTTTATTAAGTTGACATTTTTGCTTATTTATACAGAACCCAAGAGGAATGTGGCAATCTAAATAGGCTTTATAATTTCTAAAGTAGGGATCATGATAGTTAAGTCAGATATATGAAAACTATTTATTCTAAAAATATAAATTATAAAAGGTAATACTATAATGTCCCAATAATTTCATATTTTGTTCTAGGTTATCTTTACAATATAGATACTGTGTTACACTGTATAGTAGTTCATTAGGGATAAATATCTATGGAACTGTTGGCACATTCCTGAATGGCTTGGGATTCCTGTTTGCATTTTTATTTCTGAGAAGCAGTATATCATAGTGGTAAAGAGTATGGAGTGTGGAGTCAGATGGATTACATTTGAATCCCAGCTTCATCAATTGCTGTATGACCTGAGAGAGTTATTTAATCTCTTGGTGTCTCAGCTTTCTCATTGGTTAAATGGGTGATGATACTGGAAGCTACTTCATAGGCTTCCTATGAGGAATAATTGAGTTCATACTAAATGGCCTTAGAACAGTCCCACGTACTTTTGAGTTATATAGTAAGTGTTAGCTCTTACGTTTATTATTTTTGCTTTTCAAGGTTTTCCCTTGCCAGAGGTTGAGTTACCTATGCTTTCCCTCAATTAAAGCTTCCAGGAGTCTTTTTTCTCCTCTAAGTTTCATGAGGGCAAGTGAGCTTTTTCTCTGCTGTGTCCTAGTGCTAGAACAATTCATCATATAGAAATCCATTGTAAATATTTGTTGAATTAATGAATTTGACCAAGCTTATTATAATTTTTAAAAATTAAGAAAAAAAACTTAATTTTGGGATATTCATTTTTTTGTTGTTATTGTTGCCTTTTATTCTCTGTATATTTTGTGTAGCTGAGGTCACTTCTGAAGTGATAAGTAAGAGTAGAATTGCTGCAGAGGCCCTCTTTTTATAAATGTAATAGAAAAGAAAGGAATTCATTTTCAAAGGATAGTATTCACAATCCTAATGGCAGCATTAATTACAGTTATAGTTTGAATTTAGATGCACAAAACTATACTTATCTATAGGGTCCCATTACAGCTAATTCTAAGAACTGTGTAATTGACTACAATAAAATTTTGCTTGTAATTGTTTAAATGCTCCTTGAAGTCAATGGAAGCTTGAGACTATTTTTTTTTACAGTAAGAGTTGTTTTTGTAATAGTTATAAAAGTAACTATATTGGTTACTAAATGCTATTAAGTAATTGCTAAATATTAATAATAATAACATTTTTATTTGGTCACTTTTCTTTTTGTTTTATAGAGAAGACATTGGGAAAAATTGGATTTCCTGCAGCTTTTTAACCATTTCACAAAAACAAATGATTTTACTGCATCATTTGTTTTCTAGTATAGAATTATAATAATGAAAACTTGTAAAAATCTTGATTTATATTAAATTTTCCTCCTTCTGTATAGAGTTCAACTCCTATGTGTGATTTGGACTTAAGGTGTATCTCTTTCCTAGATACATATTTCTCATTTATAGCTTAGAAAACATAAACAGTGATTGTTTTAGGGGAACAAGCATAAAGAATAAGTGAAATAATTACTGTATGTTACTGCATGAACTAATTTCTTTACTGAGGTTAGTACTAATCATTTATTTCCTAGGTCCATATTTGAATTATGGGGTCATGGAAAATCTCCAGAGGAGCTGTATGATTCTCTTAAAAACTACCCTGTGGAGAAGATGGTGCGTAGTGAAATGTGATTTGTATAGGCATATCTGCAGATTCTGTAGAAATACTAAGCTTAAAGAATTTATCTGCTTTTATTTTAGGTTCCATTTCTGCATTCAGATTCCACATATAAAATAAAGATTCACACATTTAATAAAACATTGACACAAGAGGAAAAAGTCAAACGAATAGATGTAAGTCAATTTAGCAGAAACACCCGTGAGATAATGCAGCCTAGCTTCTGTTGTTTCATAATAATATCCAGTGTCTATTAAATGCATATTTGTAGCACATTGTGGCTAAGTACTTTTCGTGTTTTGTCTTAATTGAATGCTGATACCAAACTTCAAGATAGATATTATTATATAGCACTATTTTTCCTTTTACAGTTCAGTAAAAATTTCCTTGGATATTTATAGGACATTAGAGTTACTTTTCATTTTTTTAGGCACTTGAGTTTCTGCCATTTGAAGGAAAAGTGAATTTAAAGAAGCCACAGCATATATTCTCTATTTTGGAAGATTATGGTTTGGACCCAAACTGCATCCCTGAGAATCCACATAATATTTATTTTGGTAGATGGGTAAGCAAGTGTTCTATTGATCTATTTCAGTTTGTTTCTTTAAAAGCTAAATGTTAGGCCCTTGTATTTAGCTTTTTATATGTAGAACTAAGGCAGCTGAAGAGTCAGAACTAATATGTGAATTAAAATCAGTGAAAAATGTGTGGTTAGGTTCTGTTGTTTATCCAGAGATTCCTGTGAAGTGCAAGAGGCTTGTTAGGGCCTCGCTAGGAGGTGGTGTACCTGGAACCATTAACACAGGCTTGTCATAAAGTCTGAACTCCTTTTATTTATTTATTTATTGTATGTCATATATGGCCTTTATTATGTTGAGGTACTTGCCATCTATACCCACTTTGTTAAGAGTTTTTATCATGAATGGATGTTGAATTTTGTCAAATGCTTTTTCAGCATCTATGGAGATGGTCATGTGGTTTTTGTTCTTCTTTTTGTTGATGTGGTAGATGATGTTGATGGATTTTCGAATGTTGTACCATCCTTGCATCCCTGAGATGAATCCCACTTGGTCATGGTGTATGATCCTCTTGATGTATTTTTGAATTCGGTTTGCTAATATTTTGTTGATTATTTTTGTGTCTGTGTTCATCAGGGATATTGGTCTGTAATTTTTTTTGGTGGGGCCTTTGCCCGGTTTTGGTATTAGAGTGATGATGGCTTCATAGAATGAATTTGGAAGTATTCCCTCCTCTTCTATTTTTTGGAAAACTTTAATGAGAATGGGTATTATGTCTTCTCTGTATGTCTGATAAAATTCAGCAGTGAATCCATCTGGCCCGGGGGTTTTATTCTTGGGTAGTTTTTTGATTACTGATTCAACTTCGTTGCTGGTAATTGGTCTGTTTAGTTTTTCTGTTTCTTGCTTGGTCAGTCTTGGAAGGCTGTGTTTTTCTAAGAAGTTGTCCATTTCTTCCTAGGTTTTCCAGCTTGTTAACATATAGATTCTCATAATATTCTCTTATAATTCTTTGTATTTCTGTGGTGTCTGTCGTGATTTTTCCTTTCTCATTTCTGATTCTGTTTATGTGTGTAGATTCTCTTTTTCTCTGAGTAAGTTTGGCTAGGGGTTTATCTATTTTGTTTATTTTTTCAAAGAACCAGCTATTGGAATCATTGATTTTTTTTCTATTGTTTTATTCTTCTCAATTTTATTTATTTCTTCTCTGATCTTTATTATGTCCCTCCTTCTGGTGACTTTGGGCCTCATTTGTTCTCCTTTCTCCAATTTCAATAATTGTGACTTTAGATTATTCATTTGGGATTGTTCTTCCTTCTTTAAATAGGCCTGGATTGCAATATACTTTCCTCTTAGAACTGCCTTTGCTGAGTCCCACAGAAGTTGAGGGTTTGTGTTGTTGTGGTCATTTGTCTCCATGTATTGCTTGATCTCTGTTTTAATTTGGTCGTTGATCCATTGATTATTTAGGAGCATGTTGTTAAGCCTCCATGTGTTTGTGAGCCTTTTTGTTTTCTTTGCACAATTTATTTCTAGTTTTATACCTTTGTGATCTGAGAGGTTGTTTGGTAGAATTTCAGTATTTTTGAATTTACTGAGGTTCTTTTTATGACCTAGTATGTGGTCTATTCTGGAAAATGTTCCATGTGCACTTGAGAAGAATGTGTATCCTGCTGCTTTTGGGTGTAGAGTTCTGCATTAGCTAGAGCAAGTCTCCTGAACTGCTTTTCTAGTAAAGCAGAGAAAAGGCAGAGTGCTGTGATAGCTGGAGATGTCATTTGTGGAGCTCTCCAGTCAGGTTTCCATTCTGAAAAGAGGTGAAATTACTGCAGAGCAGTTTTGCCCCCTTCCCTGAGGCTGTGAATGGGTGAGTGGAAGCTGTGGTTTATGTTACAGAATATTGTTATATGAGAGAAAAGAGACATGGGTAAAGCTTACCACCAACTCTTAGGCTAATTGCATTCAAATTCAACTCATTGATTTGGTTTGAAAAGTTAAAGTAAATGGCAACCCACTAAGAAATTACTTACCTTTCACATTTTTTAAAAAGGAACAGGTTTATAGCAGAGGTAAGTGGAAAGAAGTTCTCATCATCTGGATACTGTGGTTTTATTGTAACTATCTTTTGTCTGTTCTGTACAGTTACACCAATTTGAAAAATATTTCTGATCTAGATTGCAGATGGACAGAGAGAGCTTATTGAGTCATACAGTGTCAAAAAGAGACACTTCATTGGAAATACAAGCATGGATGCTGGTTTATCATTCATTATGGCCAACCATGGAAAAGTGAAGGAAAATGATATTGTCTTTGATCCATTTGTTGGAACAGGTATTTTTATTTTACTGTTAAGTAGAGGTGTTACTTGTTTATATTATTCATGGTCATAGTAATATTTTTGCTAAAAGATGGACAGAATAATCTTTTAATTTTCATTAGGTAGTAGCTAAAAGACAATCACACATTTGTGTAACAGCCAGTGTATAACACTTTTGCCAGTTCAAAAGTGATGCTGATAGAATTTTGTGTTTTTTTCCCCCCCAAGTAAAGCACTAGGGGGAGCATACAATACTTTGTTATACCATACATTGTGAAAATATTGTAAAGCTACATAGTTTAAGTAGTAAAACTCGGGGGGGGGGGAAGAAAGACTTGAGTGACCAGATGAAAAAAATACATGTTCATCTGTTAAAATTGAAAACCATATACTTAATGTAGAGAAAAATGGTTGATGTGCCTGTCTTTGATTTGGTTTGTGGAAGTTTAGTAAGTCTGAAAATAAGAAAAATGAGTGCTCTCTGCTATCAGTGGGCTAGAGCCTGGTTGCTGAAATAACCACGTGGGTTCTGTATACAACTTGATTGGATGTCCTCATAATTAACGTTGTGTGGAAGTCCTAAAGTTCCAAGTTTACTTCATCTCACTCTAAAGACATTTTCCTGCTTTAATCCATTTTTGCTTGATCTTGCCCATACCTAGGGATTATTCATATTTAGATTTGTGTGTATAAATTCATTGTGATTCAGATTGTGTAGGAACAAATTATGCTTGTGCGTGGAGTTTCTGTCTGTAGCCATCTTTTTCCATCAGAAAGTTTGTAAGTAGTGATGATGCAATAGCTAACATTTGTTGAAGAGGAAACAAGTACTGAGCTATGCAGGCTAATGTTATTCTCCAATTTAATTCTTACAACATGGGGATACGTTTTAAAATCCTCCTAAGGAGAGTGTGGCACAGAGAGGCTAAATGACTTGTCCAAGGTTATACAGTATGAATTTTATGGGATTCAAATTCAAGCTTCACTCCGGAGCTCATGCCCTTAATTACTATCATAGAGCTGTCTCTCTGCATTAGGGTCTGCCAGCCAGCTGTTACACCATAACTTAACTTGAGGAGTATGACCACGTGTGATTAGGAAGAAATAGTATCAAGGTCAAGAGATTTCTAACTGATGGGATGGTTTTCTGTGTTTGTTGTTGAATTAATCCACTAGTGAGTCTCTTCTCTTAACACTTGGCCTCATTTGCTGTATCATTTGTTTTCTCTTTATGTTTATATACGTAGTATTTTGTTCTGCACCATTTGAGAAGTAAGGTGTAGCCATTACATCCCTTTACCTCTCAAATACTTCAGTATATATTTCTTAAGAATAAGGGTAATTTCTTCCATAACCATAGTATGGTTTTCAATGTTAGTCCATGTACTATTAATAAAGTACTTTAATGTTCATATTCCAATTTTGGTAATTGACCCCTAATGTCCTTTCTACCATCTTTTTTCCTTTACAATCTAGCATCAGATACTGTATTTTGTTGTCAAAGCTTTTTTGATACCTTTGATGTGAAACGTATTCAAAGCCTTTCTTTTGTAAATTTGTAGTTTTGCACTATCCCTCCTGCCTTTATTTTTGGGTCATTCTGTGTATCCTCATGGCCAGATTTAGATTATACATTGCTGGCTGGATTTCTACATCAGTGAATTACATCCAACATGATAGCTATCTGCCCCTCACTGGTATGTTAATTTTGATCAGCTTGTTAAGATGGTATTTGATTTTTTTTCATGGTATGATTACTATTTTTTCCCCTTGCAGTTAATAGGCAATCTGTGAGGAAACATGTTAAGACCTGTAAATATTCTCTTCTGCCTCTAAATCCCCCTAAACCCTGTCAAGTTGTCAAATTTAGCATCCATTGATGCTTCTTGCTGAATCAGTCTTGACGGTGATAGTTACAAAGGGATGATTTTCTAACTTCAACACTCCCTCCACATTTACCAGGTGACACTCACTCTACTCTCCTATGTATTTATCTTTTATTAATATGAACTAGTGTATTCCCCAATTTTTCCCCCTGGTGGCCTATACTTTGTTACTTCCCTTAATTAGTTTGTTACTCAGATTGTCCCAGATTTGCCTAGTAAGAGCCCTTTTGCATTGGATCTTTGGGACATGTTCCTATATTCTCTTTTTGTGCATATAGGAACTTACTTTCTGGCTCATCTTCTGCCTACCCAAACCATGGAATCAGTCATTTCTCAAAACCCTGTTTCCTTTACTGTGAAATGGTATTAGAGATCAAGATCTGAGTGCTAGGTATCTTTGTTTCCATACCCTTTCAGCAGATAAACTAGGAAATATATGTGTGAATATATGTAACACATATAAATGCATATGCAAATGCACATACTCCTACATACATACTGTGTGCATATAGACATACATGCACATATTTTAGAAATTGTGAATTTTGACTTCTGTTGTAAATTCCAGTCTATCCTGACAGATATAGTTCTTGCCTACTCCCATTCCATATTTATATGTACCTTCTTCTGCAGTGAGAATGCTGGTTCCTATCAACATCAACACATTTACTCTCTTGTTTATTCTTACAATACAGCTAAAGTAGTTAAAAATTGCTTTGTCCATACCCTAAAAAAAAGAAAAGATTCTACTTAAAGGATATGTATTTTCAGTATACATGTTTTCAGTATATATATTCAGTTCTCTACCCTGCCTTAGGGGCAATAAAGTCAAATGTTGTATTTTCTTCTTCCCCTTCATTTAAAATTCAGTTTGAGTTCATTTTATCCAGTTTTCTTCAGTTTTAGAGTTCTGTTCCTTCCCATTCTTGTTGGTTTACCTTTACTTTTAAATATGTAGATTATGTGATTCCAAAGGTCAGAACTATAGAAGAAGGTATACTCAAGAGAAGTATCACTTCCTTCCATATCCTTTCCATCCTGCTTCCCATTCCTTGTAGGTAATGAACTTATTTGTTTTCTAATTGATTTATCTTGGTTTTTTAAATGATGAAAAGCAGATATATGTATGTTTTCTCTTTTCTACTTTCTTATACTAAAGGTAGAATATATATTGTTTTGTTTTGTTTTTTGTGGGAGGGTGGGTGGGGAGGGTGGGAGAAGGGGATTGTGGGGTATTATGTTTAGTACACATGGTGTAGGGAATCACTGGGAAAACAATATAGCACAGAGAAGGCAAACAGCGAACCTGTGTCATCTTACTACACTGATGGACAGTGACTGAATTGGGGCATGAGTGGGGACCTAATAATATGGGCAAATGCAGCAACCACATTGTTTTCTCATGTGAAATCTTCATAAGAGTGTATATCAATAATACCTTAATAAAAAAAATAAAAAATAAACATAGGGGTGCATATGTCTTTTTGAATCAGAGAAGTTGTATTCTTTGGGTAAATTCCAAGGAGTGGGGTTCCCACATCAAATGGCATTTCTATTTTTAGTTTTTTGAGGAACCTCCATATTGCTTTCCACAATGGTTGAACTAGCTTACATTCCCACCAGCAGTGTAGGAGGGTTCCCCTTTCTCCACATCCTTGCCAGCATTTGTTGTTCTTCGTCTGTTCAATGCTGGCCATCCTTACCTGTGTGAGGTGATATCTCATTGTGGTTTTAATTTGCATTTCCCTGATGATTAGTGATGTGGAGCATCTTTTCATATGTCTGTTGGCCATCTGAATTTTTTCTGTGGAGAACTGTCTCTTCATATCCTCTGCCCATTTTTTAATTGGGTTATTTGCTTTTTGGGTGTAGAGGCATGTAAGTTCTTTATATATTTTGGATGATAACTCCTTGTTGGATATGTCATTTACAAATATATTCTCCCATACTGTAGGATGCCTTTTTGTTCTGTTGATGGTGTCTTTTGCTGTACAGAAACTTTTTAGTTTGATGTAGTCCCATGAGTTCATTTTTGCTTTTGTTTCCCTTGCTC